>JAOWBB010006796.1:14499-127315 GCA_028565995.1 Ricinus marginatus
GAGGCGTCGCGGCCGAACCTTCCGGAGCTCCCGAACGCTTTGAACCGAACGGCTGCGACCGGTTTGATTTTTACAATTTTTCAGATTGCGAGCCACGTCCAAACGTATGATGCACAAAGTCACTCGCCCAAACTAAGCTAATTATTCTTTCCTTATCTATACCTTAATTATATATATATCGCTGTTATGCAAACAGGTGTGGGCCACTTTTGTCGTTTGCAACCGGAAAACCGGCTAAATTTAATGTAAATCATTATAATTTAGTTAGTCGTTAAAGAAGTTTGATGATGCTTCAGTGTGGTTGTAAGGAGTTTTCTGCAATTCGGTTTATGAAAATAATAAAAAAGAAATTTCGATGGCATGGAAGTATTTGAATTTGTTTGGCTGCGTGACGCGTCGAAATGAAAGTGAACGTGGCAGGTTCGTACTGTTATATTCAAGAGACACTTTGATAAATTTTTGCAGCGGCCCGGATCGATATGATTCAATGGGTTTTGTCAGAAAATAAAAAGGGAAATGTCGTCGCTTCACGGATTTAAAATATAATATGATATTTCTCGGCGAGTCATTTACACTCACGAAAGCTTTCTCCGCGGGGGGGTCACCTTCTTTCAATCTCCTTTCTTCTTCCACGATTGTTGTCCCGGCGAGAAATTTTCCTCGTCAGGTGACGCATTTTCAGTTATTTTTCTAATAAAATCGCCGCGGGATTCCTCCGGATCTCGGGCGATTTTGTCGGCGCCCCTAGCGGCCGACGGGAGGCGGCGCTCCGGGACGTCGGGTAATCGTCCAGAGCTGACGACATTCTGCGGCGTCTTGCGAAACCGTTCAAACCCGAAACGGGGCGTTCGCAGGTCAAGCGAACCGGCGAACGGTTTTCCCTCTCGTCGCGCCTCGGTTCGAGCTCGAACGGGAACGAACAAAACCGGGAGGGTTTCCTCGGCCGTCGGCCGATTTTTCTCTCGAAAAAGGACGAATCCGAGGGTCGGGCACGAGAGAGCCGCGCGGGGTCCGCGGCACCCGAAGAAACCGCTTAACGACCGCTCCGGTGAGGTCACCCGCTTGCCTTCGGTGCACCTCGCGGCGATTTTCGTTGCGTTAAACTTTCCACTTTCGTTTTGCGCGAGGTTTCCGTTTCCCCCGCATCATCCGGGGGAAGTGCCACCTCGCGGAAAAATCCTCCGCTTTCGGAAATTGCCGCGGTCGTCGAACCGGAGCGTCGGGGAGTTTCCGGGCGGATCCGAAATAATGCTTTTCGCCTTTCGCGAGTGGGGAAGCCTTCCGAACGCGCTCCCGGGACTCCGCGAACGGTTCCGAACGAGAGCGAGGCATTTCCCGGCGTTAATTTATTACGCGGTCGACGCGGCAAAGGAAGCGGGACGGACCGCACCGGAAGGAAATCTTCCTTTTCCCGGTGGCATTAAGCCTCGCGGCCCGCGGTGACGAAACAGGAAGCGAGCCCGTGGGAGAGGCGGAAAACCGCGAGTGTCCGGGGCATCGAGGAGCGTTTAATTCCGTCTGTGTTTCACAATGAATAATGAGCTCCGTTTGCTGGAACTGGAACGGCGGTCTTGACATGATTGGAAGGAAAAAATTAAAACAAATTTTTTTTTTCCCTCCCATTTTCATTAGTTCATTCGTGATCGTCGGACCGTCAATGCGTGAAATACCCGCGGCCGCGATATTTCTGGAGCCGCGTCGAGTTTTGTCCGTGAAAACGTTTTTTCCCGAGGCCGAATCTGAACGTGTGCATTTCGCGTCCGAGGAACCGTTCCGGTACGATGGGAGAGCGCCTTTTCGAGCGTGCACACGGCCGTCTCGCGGTGCGCGAATCATGTTTTGCTGCAGGTTCAGGTAGGTGGACCGCAAGCCTTCGGCGCGGGGACGCTCTCCGTCGAAGGCCCCGGCGCGGCGCGGTTTAATTTCTCGCTCGCTCAAGGATCGAAACCCGAAATCCCGCTCCGACGGGAAATCGAGATCGGGCTGGCCTCGTCCGGGCGGGAGATTTTCTTCCGCTTCCGGGAAGCCGCGATCCCCGTGAAGTTCCGGTTCTTCTCCGGTCCCGTCGATAATCCACCTCGGCGCAGCTCTTCCCTTTCCGCCGAACGGCTAATCGACGGCGACGCCTTCTTCCTTATAACCCTCGTCCCCGATTTCGCATCGCTCTGTCAAATCCCGTGCTGCACGAGGCCCCGGCGCGTTTAACGTGATCCTCTCTCGGGTTTTCCCGTTGAAATTCTCCAGCTTCGGTTAAAAATTCGAAAAATTTCCAATTGCGACCGTTCGAACGAAGCCGCTGAGCCCTTCCCGCAACCCATTACGCGTTCGTGTAGATGCAAATGGGCATGCGCTTGGTGTCTGAGCCGGGCCAAAGATTCACCTCGTTTCTTTCCTCCTGTCGAGGCTCGTGTCCGCCGCCCGAAGGGTGACACCTCCTTCCGATGTTGGTACGATTGATCCCTTCGGACGTTTTTCCTTTGGCGGCCGTGGCTCTCCGCTTGCATGTTCCCGGAGCTGAATTATGCTCCTGTCAAAGAATCAATCTTGCCTCCTCCGATTTGTCTTTTTCTGTCGTCAGACGAAAATTTTCAAAAGACTTGACTGCCCGCCATCCGGGAGGAATAACGAATGATGAATATTGGTTAATGGAAAAATTCCGCTTTTCCGGTATCGAACGCAAAGGTCCGGCATTCAATTAAGCTGCTTTTATAACCGGACAACCTGTTCGACGGCATTTTATTTGACCTGAAATAACTTAAACTTAATTTATTCTTTTTCTTATCGGAAAAAAAATATCTAAACGTGATTTTTGCTGTTTTTTTCTCTCTCTTTGACCGACACGCCAAAACTGGATGTCCTTATTAGGTGTAAAAATACTTAAAATTTTCGTATTGATTTGATTTTGGAAAAGCTCACTCGCCGAAGTTTTCGCCAGCCGAAGGGATTCCATCGGCTCAAAAGCTCCTCGCTCTTCCCGGCGTTCTGGATAAAAGGCGACCACCGATGCCCGCCCGACGTTTCCCGTCTCGGGCGCTGCCTCCGCGACGACCGCAGCGTCGATTCGCGATTTTCGAAATCGGAGTAAACCGTAATTTTCGTCAAAGACGGTTGATCGAGCGGGCGGGAGATTGTGCCGGGGCCGTGCGAACGTTTCGGATTGATGTTTGCCGATACTTTTCGGTCAATTTCCTCCGGCGTCATCGCCGATTATAAACATCCGCAAAAGTAAATTTGCCGCAGGGCCTCGACGAGGATCCGATTAAGTTGAGCGAAACGAAAGTGCCGCGTTTATCTCGCGGCACTCGAAGTGTAGCAGAAAGAACTCTTTGGATTGTTTGGTTTTCGTCGCCTCCGTTTTTAAAATTCGAGCACAATCAGCAGAAAAACAAAATGTCATTTCGCACGAAGATCCGAGTCGAACCTGTGCCCGTTCAGAAACTTTTAAATTGATCGGAAAAGTGTCGGAGCGAAACAACGACACAAGCAGGCGCTTTGACCCCACATGAATTTCCATAGTGCCTCGTTCTTTTCTCAAAAACTAAATTGTTTTATGTTGCCACGTTTGCAAAGCATTCAACATACCGTCGCAATTTTAATGTTCAAACTCATTTTAAATTTAGCGAAAGCTAAATTTATGAAAATATTCGCATAACTCGAAAGCCGGAATACGTAAATGCAGCCGAAAGTGACGAAGAAAAGGGACCTTTAGGGCACCTTAACAATGAAGGGGTATCCCCTTTGTGTCCCAGAACTTTCTTGACAAAACCTGTAGCGAGCTACGATCAAGTTAGATCATAATTATTTAATAAGTAATAGTCAAGTCATTACCGCTTTGTGCTCCGCTTCCATTTGCTGCCTTTCCCTGGTGTTCCTGCAATTTTCATCTCCTCGAGTGAGATTAATTTGCAAAAGTTAAAAAACACCATTATGATACACGCAAAGACGCCCGGCGAAAAACGTTTTCCTCCTAGGTCCGGCCGAGTTATGAAATTTTAATCTAAACTCCGTGTTTTCCCCGTCGAATTAACACTTTTCTTTTTCATTTTCCACCTAATATAGTTTCCAGCGACTTTCCCAACTTGAGAAAAGCTCTTTTCGATCTGCAAATGAGAAAAATCTTGTTCATTTTGAAAGGGGGAATAAAAATTTTTTTTTTCCAATTTTTGATGGATTTTCTTTCTTTTAGAGCTCTCAATTAATGTTTCGATATTATTAAGTTATATCAAAATGCGGCAGTCTGCTATTAGTTGAGCAAACATCCTATTGATTTTCTTTTTCAAGAAGAAAAGGATTAAGTAAAATAAATAAAAACCTTTTCCACACCGTCTTTCGGGAAGAGGATCTGAGGGACCAATCATTTCAATGGTGCTTTGCACAAGAGATGAGCCTGTATAAGGTTTGTTTTAACCGGACGACCAGAGCAGACCAGACTAGATCCGTTTGTCTCGTCATCGACTATGTTTAGGTCACTTTTGTATTATTCTACCTCACACTTTCGTATTCCCTCAGTGAATTGAAGAAAATATCTTAACTATCGCGATGGCGAGCAATTAAGGTAAAACGATATGAAAAATCCTTTTCTCATTTTTCAATTGAAGAACGTAAATCCACACCCGAAACAATGATCAAGTTGTGCAGTTGTCGATTTTTCGAGAACTTCACGATTTGCTAAAAATTCCGAAAGGAAGCCGCCAACTTGGGTCTGACAAGTTAGAACTTTGCCATAATTTACAATTTGCCAAAGCTCTTCATTAAAAGCAAAACGTTAGCATTAAACGGTCGAACCCGAGCGGGTCCTTTTGCATGGAGAGAAAAAAAAAAATCATAAAAAAATTTACATTTCTTTTTTCTTGTACAGAAAAGTTACCGTCGGTGGCGAAGGTGCCGGGGAAAGGTCCCTCAGAGCCACTCCGGACTGGTCGGAATTCGCTTTGAACGGAGATCATCTGTGGTGTCCGACATCTGCATCGGGAGACTTCTGCTACGTCGGCGAGAATGACTGCACGGTAAGGGATGTACACATTTATGACGAGAAAGTGTGTAACGTTCAGAGATTCCTTAAAAATGCATTAAAGCGCGGCCGCTGGAAAATCGCTGAAATTGCTCTGAAAATATCAATCGTCAGATTTCCTCCTTCGTGGACGTCACCCAAGGGAAATACGTCATTAATAATGACATGGTGAGCAATGTTCCTTTCAGATAAATTTTCATGCAGATGGAAAATTAAACATATTTATATACGATCTAATTGGAAATATTTTCTTTCCCTCTCTCTTTATCTATATAGATGGATAGATACTCTATATAGTTGTTCTTGGAAAACATGTGAATGCATATACATAATTCAGTATCGGCTCCTGCCACGGCCCTACCATCCATATGCAATGCACCTAAACTTCAAATATGCAAATATTCTTTCTCATTTTCATAAAAAAAAAAACAAATTTATTCAGTTTATTTTTTCACTGTTTTGACCTAATTGAAATTTGAAGGATGAGAAGAATATCACCATTTTCTGTTGTCAACCTTCTTAACTCCCATTTTGTGTTTCCTCCAAAAATCAATTTTCATACTTTTCCTCATCAGCTTATGCACTGCAATTCCACACCATTGTTTTCCTAAAGTATTTTTAGACAGGGCAAGTGTACCTTCGCTCTTTCCAAATATTCAACATAAACTAATGCCCTGTGACATAAAATTCGTACGATAAAAAGAAATTTTCTAATCATACGAGACGAAAATAATCCAGCATGTCATATTGATTTAATATATCAGTGTCACGTTGCAAAATTCAACCGTCAGGTTTAGGAAACTAACTCTTTGATCATAGATCCCCCCCCCGGATTCAGCAATCACATGAACACCAAGGTTGATTCTCGAGTGAATTATTGTTGCCTTGTTATAGTGGTGAAACCATAAGGTGCAGAGAATTAATCTTTGATCCCGTCACTCTTGCGGAGAACGATATTACCGATTAAATTTTTACACAAACTTTTCACGCGTGGACGAAGGATGATTTTCCAAGCACTGGAAGCGCTAACGCCATCCGAGACCGAAGAATTACGCGCGACGCAGGATCCGGAGCTTTTACCAGCGATCGGTAAGCGTCGGTTAGGCAGACAGAAAACCCACGACGCTGCGGAGGAAGTAAAAAAGAAATCGGGATTGCCTCGCTGAAACGGTCGAAGAAGTATTAATTTCATCCGATTGACAACCGATCCCCTGGCAGTGTCGCCGGTCATTCTAAACGCGTGGCACCAGACGGGAGTTTGCAGGTCGCTTCACATTCGCGCGCCTCTCACCTGAATCGATGGCCGCATTTGATGCGAAATGCGAGAGCCGACGAAAGTGCCGCGATCCCCTTCGATTTCTTCGTTCGCCCCGCTCTCGGACGACACAATCGCAGAAGGTTTTTGACGAAGGCACCCCCGCAGCGCGCTGCTGCAAGCAGCGGCAAAGGATTCTTGCGCGGAGAAATCTCGTCTTCGCCTTGAGCTTCGAACCTGAAAGAGGTCGATCCGCATCGTTATTTTTTTCCTTTTCTTTTTTCCTTTTTTTCCTTATTGTCCCCGGGTTCGCTTCGTCGGGAATTTCAGAGTCCTCGCGAATTAGAGCTTAAAATTTGTCATTTCGAATGGATTTGTCGTCGACGAGAAAGGGAATTAGAAAATGTGAATGGACGTGGAATTTGATGAGTTCGGATTGTGACCCATGCTGAATTCCCTTTTTGTTAATGCGCACGGGGGTCACACCAAACTTATTCCCGTCGATGATGGATTACGGGGCAATTTCGAGGGCGCAAAGTTTTATTTTGCGGGGATGCAAAGGGAAAGGCGTTCTCGTTGCGTGCCTGGACTCAGGTGCAAATGGATTTTGCTTTTTACGAGCCGAAACCTCATCCGCTCCTCGCCTTTTCTGCCTCCTCGGCCGCCGGAATTGCCTTTTAGCGAGCTTTCCGCCTCGTTTTCAAAACAGAAACGGGCTTTCGATTAGGATTTTTTCTCTTTTTCTCCCCGGCTCCGTTTCCCCGTTCTCCTCCGCCGGTTGTAATCCCATTTGACTTTTATAATTCTTTTACCTTGTTCTTTTTAATCCCCTTTTTTTCTTTTCCTTTCACCCCTGCACCTCCAGGGCGTTTTACCCCCGAAAAGGTGAGGATCGTTTTTATTTCCTTTCTCGAAACCTTCGGTTTTCCTCTTTCCTTATTTTCCCCTGATCCTCCCCCTCCCCCTACCCTTTCGACTCCGATAATTTCCATCCTCCTTCGGCTGCCATAAGGAAAAGCGGCCCCGCAGCCGACCGAGCTCCGAGTCGGAGCCGTCGACTCCGCTGGGAGCGCCCGAAAATTTTCGGTAAAGCTTTGCCGCATCGCGCTCGAGACCTGCGTTTACGGCCTCTTCAACGGCCGCCTCGAAACGATCAGACGAGGAGAATTTAGATTTTTCCTTTGCATCCGGAAAATAAATTTGCCGTCCGGTAACGCTAAACCTCCGGCGGCGAAAAGGGGCAAATCGAGCCGTTTACCCGTCAAAGCGCTAAATTATCGGCGAACGTTTAAATATTTAAAATTTGGATTTGGAAGTTAAAATATTTAACGCGAAAATGCATCGAAAATGAGAAAGATGGCCCAAAAACTCCGCGAGGATAACCGAATATGAATTTGTAATTGGCCAATCGAACGTTTCCCTACCTGAATTAGCAATGGATTCGATCGGATCGTAATACCACCGAGCGAAAGGAAGAAATTAATTATTGAACAAGCAAATGATGCTTGATGCGAAGCGGTTTGCCCTTTCGCATTAAGGTCGGAGAGAGAGATTTATTTGCCTGAAAGTTTGTGCTTTTGTAAATTGTGGAACTATTTACAAAAGGTAACTTCGAACTTGATTCGATTATCCACAGTCAGGTATAACCGACTGGAGTTAACCGAGCCCGTGCCATTTTGAAATATTTAGACCTTTATACTCGGGCGGTCGTCGACGAATCTCCGGTCCGGATGCCCAAATCTCGGCTTTTAATTTCGTTCTTTTCTTTACGCAACGTCCGTTGCTGTCGGCGCGTTTCCCGAGCTCGGAAGATCACCCCGTTCGGGCAGGTTCGAACGCGCGCTGGAAAGTCTGAACCGGGGGAACCGGGAAGGTTCCGCTTGCGCATTCACCGCGAACGGGTTGGGCTTCGGCGCTCAACCGCGGAACGTGGAAAAGGCAAAGCTTTCGAATCCTGCCGGAAACCCCCGTCTCAGAAGTCTCGGAATCGTTAATGGGTTAACGCGATCGGGGTGAGCGCTTCGCGAAGACCTAAGGGGGATGCATTTCTCCCCGCGGACGTGGAAACTCGAAATGGGTCCTCGCGCCGCCCCGGGGCCTTCGCCGTTCCGCTGCCGGACATTCGACAGTTAACGGCTCGTAAAATTTTTCTTTCCCCGCCTCGGAGCCGGGATCCGTTAGCCGAACCAATCTAAAAACGTTCCGGGGTTTGGAAGAAGAAGATCTTTGCCTTTGCCGTGATCGGGGAAGGCCTCGATTTCGGCGCGAACGAACGGGCGGCAGTCTCGTCCCGGGGCGGCCATCGATCTTGCCCGGCCGAAAACTTACCGGAGAGAAAATCTTAAGTGCGATCGCTTCGTATTTGTTGCAGAAACACGGACCGCGGATGAAGTGCGCAGGATGTAAGATCATAGCCCATACTTCTTGCATCCCAATTTTGATGGATCGCATCAAGTTCTTTTGCAAGCCTACCTTTCGCGATGTGGGAGTGCGGCAGTACAGGGAGCAGACGTCGATTCATCATCACTGGGTACACAGAAGGTAAAGAACCTTTCGCTTCCTCTTCCGCTGCTTGCTCGGATTTTCTTTCGTCATTCGCGATCACCTGCAACGAAAACCTTTTAACATTTACATGTCATTATGCCTCGGAAATCGAATCCGACAGTCAAAGGAAGCTTTTTTTTTTTTTTTGTTTTTAATGGGAATCAAATTTCAAATCAAATCCTTAATGCGAGACCTTTCCGCATTTCAGATTTCCTCCTCTGTTGTTGCACGGAAATTAAATTCTTTTTTGCAAATTTTGGCATTTTTGTAAAAATCAAATTTGACGCTCGTTTGATTATTTGAAAATTGATTTGACAGATCCCGAACGCGGGGAAAATATTTTAATATTAAGCAACGGCCCCAAGGTAACGGGAGAGGAATGTCATAAAGGTACTACTTACTCCGTTTCAGATCTCAGAAGGGAAAATGTAAGCAGTGCGGAAAGTCATTCCAATCGAAGCTTAGTTTCAGTTCTAAAGAAATAGTTGCACTTAGTTGCTCATGGTGTAAGACTGCTTATCATAATAAGGAAAGTTGCTTTAATGTACAGAAAATAAGCGAAGAATGTACCTTGGGTGAGTTCTCGGTTTTTTTTTTCTCGCGCGACGCCCTTTCCCCGTGAGACAGGGCCCTGAGTTTTGCCTCTTTTCTCTCGACGCTCAGGTCACCATCAACAAATCATAGTTCCTCCGTCGTGGATAGTCAAGCTGCCGAGGAAGGGAAGTTTCAAGTCGAGCCTTAGGAAATCGCCCAAAAAGAAGCAGACGGTCAAGAGGAGGTCGAAGGATAAGTTGGAAAAGGAGATTCGAACCTTTGTGATAAAGCCCATTCCCACGGCTTCTGCAAAACCTGTGATAGTTTTTATTAATCCGAAATCTGGGGGTAACCAGGGTGTGAAACTCATGCAGAAATTCCAGTGGCTGCTGAATCCGAGGCAAGTGTTTGATCTTTCTCAGGGAGGACCGAAAATAGGGTAAGTCACGACAAATAATGCACCACCATGCGGATGGTAATAAATTAATACAGAATTTTGCCTTAATCAAAAGAGGCCGGAGAAAGCTTCATCGTTTTATCTAACTGCTTGAAGCAGAGTATTCCCAACAGCAGCCTTCTTAATTAAGTAAACATCACGGTCACCTCCGGTATTATCCAATCCGGCGAAGATCCCCGAGGTTAAGGGAAAATATTCTTTTTATGGCGAAAGCTCCTCGCTGAATTCGAATTTTTCCTGCTCCTCCACAGTTTGGAAATGTTCCGAAAAGTGCTGAACCTTCGGATTTTGGCCTGCGGCGGTGACGGCACCGTCGGCTGGGTTCTCTCCGTGTTGGATCAAATCAAATTTCATCCGCCTCCTGCTGTCGGAGTGCTTCCGCTTGGGACCGGAAACGACCTGGCCAGAGCACTAGGATGGGGCGGTGTAAGTTAAACGTCTTCTTTCTGCTTTTGATTTTAACGCGAAAAAAAATAAATGAAAATAATAAAATTTTTTACGATGATTTACTAAAACCTGAATTTAGCTCCAAAAGTTTATTATTCGCTCAATTTTTCTTTTAAATTGTATTTATGCTTGATTTTTTCTCCTTTGGAAATGGATCGTGAGATTTTCCAGAAGGAACGCTTCCGCCTATTGGTTGGAGCCGGAACTGTCTAATATCAAAAGGCCAACAGTTCCTTGAGCGCAGTGATACGTGTTATTTCTTTATTATTATTCGCTTTTTGCCAGTAATCAGTTTCTGTTCGTTTAACATTATCTGCAGTATGAATTCTGTTTGATTCCCATCGCGGCAAAATTATCGCGAATAATTTTTTTTTTGTAAATTACTTGTAGAAGTTGAAAAAATTAATTAAAACTTAACCTAGTTTCATGCCAATAGCTTTTAAATTGGTTTCAAAATTAGCGGCGTAATCAAATTTTTGTCAATAAATCCCAAATTTAACATCATTTCTGGGCATTAAGGTCGGTAAAAAAAAAAAAAAAAAAGGTAAACGGCTCCGATGATTCCGAATAATTAATATTTTTTGATGTTGATTAACCAGCTAAAAAAATTCTTAAATATCCGAATTAAAAGTCAGTTTTTAAGACGAGGCAAAATTCACATCATTGCATCAAACTAAATTCCATTATTAGATTTTGCCTGATTTTGATTTAGCTTCAGAACGGATACAGAGAAAATCGAGGAAAATAGCTTTTCACTTAAATATTAATTCCTTCTTCAGATTTTCCGTCACTTATTAACTAAATCGGGCTGCGAAACTGATTATAAGTAAAGTGCTTAGAATTATGATTGACTTTCTAATTGCCAGTAAGTCGCATAAATTTTATGAAAGAAAATGGAATGGAATAGCAGCTTGTATTTTGAATTCTTAGGTTCGTTTTCTTCAGTTTTGGCGAGCGCAGAAGCGGACATCATGTACAGAAAAGAATTCTGCATTCGTCCATTAACGATTTATCGGACGCTCATTAAAAGATTCTGCTTATTTTTACGTAGTATTATTATTCGCAAATGAATTTAATCCAGTGGCCAGATTGAGATTTTAGTAAAAAATTCTAGCAGGCGAGGTTCTCCATTTTAATGCACGCACTGTTCGTTCGTCCTGTTATATTTAATTTCAATTTTTTTTTTTTTTCCTTTTTTCATAGATTAAACTCTGACATTTGTGCCCGGATTGTTATAACGGGCCTTACGGTTAAATCATTGCAGTGATATGAGGCTTTATTAAAATGTACAACGAAAAAAGTGATGGAATTTAAAATTGATGCGTAATTTAACCGTAATATGATACCTTTTTGAAGGGATATACGGATGAGCCGATCGGGAAAATCTTGTCCAACGTGGCGGAGAGCGAGGTTGTCTTGCTCGATAGGTGGGAGCTCAAGGTGGAGAAAAACTCAAATGCCGAAACCGATGCCGATGGAAAGGAAAATCTTCCTCTGAATGTGGTCAACAATTACTTTTCTCTCGGCGTTGATGCTCACATTGCTTTGGAGTTTCACGAGGCAAGAGGTGGGTCGTAATTTAATTCCAGTTCCAGAGAACCATCATCCAGCGTCAGGTATTCCGCGTGAGGATTGTCGATCGAGAACTGTTTTTTTGTCCACATCTGTAATGACATCAAACAATGAAAACATATTGGGTTCAAGGAAGACCGGCATCGGTGCACCCATTCGTCATCTAAAAAAGTGAAAAAATTAACGTGCAGCGTAACAATATTTATTTTACCTTTCATTTTCATATGTATATATATATATATTTTTTTTTATCACAAAAATTGCAATTCTAAAATATTCTTCATTATCTTTCTTATTATTTCACTTTGAAAAGCGCAAATCCACATTAGATTTTGGCAATTTGATTTGGTAATATAAATTTATTATCAAAAATGACTGTAGATAATACGATTTAGTTTAAATTTTTAACTTAAACTAACAGTATCGAACTAAATGAGAAAGACATGAAACAAAAATTATAAATAAATATTGCAGCTTATTAATCTCGATTCTCTGCATGTTCACATTAATTATAATTATATTTCCGTTTTCTGCTCTTGTTCTACTTAAATAAATAAGAATATTGCATTTCAGTTACATATAATTATCTGAATAACATGAATTGTAAGTTTTTCGCATTACTCACTGACAGTTGTTGACACCATTTCTGCGTGAGAAAAATTCCGTCAAATACTTGAAAATAAACATTTTTTCCCTTTCTTTCATTTGCAGAAGCTCATCCCGAAAGATTCAATTCCCGTTTAAGGAATAAAATGTTCTACGGTCAAATGGGAGGAAAAGATTTGCTCAAAAGAAAATGGAAAGACTTATCCGAATTTGTGAAACTCGAATGTGATGGTAAGGATTTAACGCCGAAGCTTAAAGAGCATAAAGTTCACGCCATTGTTTTCTTAAACATTCCAAGGTAAGGTCAGCCTGCTGCAAGTGGAGGATTTTTTTTTTTTTTTTTGGGAAATTTCAGAAAACTAATTTCTTTTCGTGCGCGCAGTTACGGCGGAGGTACCCGTCCCTGGAACAGAGCTGCTGGAGCCGTCGATCCCGCCACTGACGATGGCCTTATCGAAGTCATTGGCCTTACAACATATCAGCTTGTTAGTACATAAAAATTAATTTTCTGTTTTCTTCGCCTCCGGAATGATCACTTGAGCTCGGATGCTGAAGCTTACTGCAACAATATCGTGATGGTATCATCAAAGTAAAACATAAATGATGTTTACAGCCCTTACTTCAAGCAGGAGGTCACGGAACGAGTCTGACTCAGTGTAGAGGTGCGAGAATCGTCACGACAAAGACAATTCCAATGCAAGTAGATGGGGAAGCTTGCCGCCTTTCACCTTCTGTCATAACCCTGTCTTTGCTCAATAAAGCCTCCATGTTAGTCAAAAGAAAAAGTGGACAAAATGCATTCCCGTAAGTGAAACGGATCCGATTTCTTAAAGCGCCTTAGCGCCGCAGCATCGAGTCTAAGCGCGAGAAAAATTTCGTTGAGCGAAATTTGTTTTGCCGCTCCGGGAAGGGGCTCCGCAAGCGAAAGTGACGCTTAAATCTCGGCGTCGTTTTTCGTTCGCAGGCAAATTGCACTTGAACAGGTCAAAGTGTCGGTACAGAAAATCGGAATGTCCGATTACGAACAGCATCACTACGACAAGGACCTCCTTGCCCAGGCTGCCTCGGAAATCGGAACCCTGGAAATCTCTCCCGGTGCCGATCTCGAACAAGTCAGAAATTTCATCAATCAAATGCTGGAGGATTCGGCGGGGCCGAAACTGTGTCCGGATTGGTGCTTCATCGATTGTGAGTTGGTCCATTCGCTTAATATGGTGGTGTCTCACAGATACCTTTTTAACCTCGACAAAAAAGATTTTTCTCGTACAACAAAATGTAAGGCCTTAGACTGTGCCACTTTTAAACCAATTTTTCCATTGTGACTTTTTACATAGTCATCAATTTAATCAAGTTCCTTATCCTTATACGCTTCAGAAAGTAACCATATTTTTCTACTTATACTTCTCGTTATTTCCATATCACGTATAATTAATGTCTTTGCGATCTGTTTCACCGTTGACCTGGATGCTCTAATCAGTTTTTTAATAATTTCCGTTATCTTCCAAACTGCAGAACTGAAATTAAAAAGGAAAAAGTTAAATTAGTTTTCGATCCAATATTTATGATTAATAATGATAAATATTAAAAGAGATTTCTTGCATCATAGTTTAATTTAAAGAATTAATTAATTAATTTTAATTACCGCAAGGCTGGCCAATCGAACGTGGTCGAATTAATCGCAATTAATGTTAACTCCCAAGGAAAAAAAGGTTGCTTAAGTTAATATATCGCATCGGTGTTTTTTTTATTAACTTTTAGAAAGATGAAATTTCACCTTTCGGCATTGTCTTGCTCTTCGCCAACGGTAGAATTTCACGTTAAGTTTTCCTGTAACGCTGGAAGTTCCTTTTACTTATTTTCATTCGAACGCTTTCAGCCTGCACGGCGGAGAGGTTCTTCAGGGTGGACCGAGCCCAGGAGCATCTCCACTACCTGGCGGACATAGCCAGCGAGATTCTTTACATCCTCGACCCGGAGGGCTCGATTAACGCCTCGGACGACGACTTTCAGACGACGTCTAACACGGTGTCGCCGGCCAGTGCCACCGGCCCGGAATTGAGGTGAGCCCCGTCCCGGTCTTCGCATCTCCATGTTCTTATCAATTTATTGATGATTTTTCGTGTTTTGGGTGGAAAGAAAAGTAAAATACTTCTTAACGATTCACTTTCAACTTTAGAAAATTGAATCTTTTTTTTTCTTCTTTAATATCAATATTCTTTTCCTTTTCCACATTCTTCTTTTGAATGATTGGTAATCTTTTTATTTTTGACATATACATATACATTTAGTGCAGTTTAACACGGTACGCTACTTATTCATGCACAATTTAATATTATTATGTATCAGTATTTTTTTTTCTTATAATCTAACGTTCTGATGTATTTGTTTATGAAGAGACGTTCGGTCCTCTTTCTATAACTTCTGTTTTTTTATTTCTGAATGTTCTTTGAGATTTTTATTTTCATTCGGGTTCAGTATTATTATATTACCTCTCCATTTTGGGCCTAGTTGAAACTTTCAGAAACGCCTGACCGTACTCATATCTGCATACATGTAAAAGAAAAAATAAAACTCGTTTTTAATTTGAAACAAGAAACTTGTACTTTTCAAAATTGTTACGAAATTTAATGTCATCTGACAAAGCAGATGATACACATAAAAATAGTATAAAATGGTTTATTTTTGTCTTCCGTCCTGCTAACTGAATGGGCATACCATGCCTCCCCGCCTTAGATGGCTTTGCATATTAAGGCATTTTTCCCCGCTTCAGACGAATCTCTGTCGCGGGATTGATTTGTATTCGGAAGAAGTGTACTGAAAGTTAATGATTTTTGTGCACCCACTTCGGCATAGTGACGATGAGTGGAATGCGAAACCACGAACGAATGGAGCCCCGAAGGTTAAATCCCGAGTGCCCGTCATTGCGACACCGATGGACGACGGAGACAAATCGTTCGTGCCCAAGGGCCAGGACGAGATCATCTGCAGGAGTAAATCGGCAGAGGGGATTTCCGCTAGATACAGATATGACGACAGGAAATTTAAGCCGTTTC
Source organism: Ricinus marginatus (assembly GCA_028565995.1). Lineage (NCBI taxonomy): Eukaryota > Metazoa > Arthropoda > Insecta > Psocodea > Ricinidae > Ricinus > Ricinus marginatus. The sequence goes on from JAOWBB010006796.1 coordinate 29,979, forward strand.
AAAAGGCGAGAATAATAAAATCGCCATCTGCAGGGACCGCTATTAGGTACTCAGTGTTTTGCAATTGAAGCCTTGATAGAAAAAGCCTCGATTTCGTTAATTAGATCGTGGTTCTGTGTAGAGATAACTGCAGCAAAGCTCGCTTTTTTATATTCCCCTCATAACGCAGCTCCGTTTAAGAGAAGACTCAACCTCTGCTTGTTTATTAAATGTTTTGCCGTTTACGAATCTGGAGCTCTCGGAGAAAACTTTTTTTTTTTTTAGCAAAGCATTGTAAATATAACATTATCTGCTAAAAAATGCGTTCCGACGATTTTCGAAAAATGAAAATACATTTACGTATTCATAGTAATTATATGACTTTAACTGTCAGGGGCACAATATCACCTTCTTTTTCTTAGCTGACAAAAAAATCAAAAAGCTCTGCTCAAATTCAATAATTTACCTTACAGTTAAGCAATACAATGAACACGGTTTTCAAATAAAAACTCTGGATTATTTTTTTCAAAATAAGACGAGCAATACTAAGAACAATATCACTGTTTTTTTTTCGAGCATGTTTTTGCTTTGTGTAGTGTGATGTATTGTAGCAAAACAATTATGAAGTCACCGGGATTGTATCTCGCTGATTAAGGTAACGTAAACTCTGCATTGATTGCACGATTTAGATGTGAATGCCTACATGGAGCCGTTAAAAACTTTAAAAATGTGATGTTACTCAAATTCATTTTATCGCACTGGATAATTTTGGATGGGTTTGCTGAAACAGTAAGTTATGTTAGCCCTTTGCATAAGAATAATTAGTAATATATTCATGTAAAAAATTTACATCATTAAATTGAAATAATTTCACTCTTGGTTTGAAAATTTTTTTTTTTCATTTCAGCAACATTTTGGAAAAAACAAGTGATAATATAATTAAAGCTGCCAAAATAGGTGATCTTAAACAGGTAAATATAATTCGAATGCTAAAAATTTCAAATTTTTCAAAGAGAAGAGCGAAAAATTTTTGTTTCAATTTCCAGCTGAAAGATCTTCACGGTCAGGGATATTCTTTGCTTTCGATAGACACCACGGGGCAGACAGCACTTCATTACGCTGCCAGACACGGTCATAAGGACGTCATAAAATACTTAATAGCCTGCGCACCCGGTACAATACTCGACATGGCCGAGAACGACAAGTAAGTGCCCTCGGCTAAGCACTCAATTATAATTTTCGCAGCAAAATTGGATGATACTATTAAATTGTTTCAGTGGTCGAACGGCTTTGCACCTTGCGGCTGCCAACAAACAGAGAAGCATTTGCTGCATGCTCGTCGCGGGTGGTGCATCCCTCACAAGGAAAGACTACAACGGCCTAACCCCCCGACAGCTCGCTCTGCAGGCGGAGGACAACGAGTTAGCGGCTTATTTAGAAAGTTAGTAAATTTCTCATAATTTATACAAAAATTTGTAATGAACCACTGCGACTCGTGATCGTTGCAATGGTGGAGATGCCGGCAACTTTGGGAAATCTGAAGGTACATGCAGGGAAAGGCACGTTCGCGCGCATCTAAATGCACCCTTAAGATCAGTTTTGCAGCTCTTAGGAGCAACCTGCGCGAAGGTTTTCGTGAATTTTTCCGCAAAAGAAAAATAAAAGTCACCGAGCTCTTTGACGACAAATTTAAATGCAGCAATCGTTAAGTCAAATTAATAAGTTCACACGCCCGCAGTGCTCTAGGGTTGCTGCAGCTCCACGTTGCTCGAACACGAGACGCTATACCTGTATAATTGCATAGAAAAATATTGTAATTGTTAAATATTCACCCAAACGTACCTTTCGCGTCAATTTTAATCTTGTTTCGTTTTCCAGGTCAGGAGCATTTTCAAATTGTATCCGAGGATTTGGAGACTGCGGTTTGAATCGCTTCCTTTACCAGAAAAAGACATCTTTCTCAGCCAAATCCGGTCTCTTTTGCTACAACTTTCATCAGTACTGCAGTTTTTTAAACATATCACTACAACATTTGTTTTCTGCAATATTAAAATATTTAAAAGGGCAAAATATTTCTCCGGCTGATTGGCGAGAATAAGCGAAATTTAAAATTGTTCACAGAAGTGGTAACTGAATTCCTCTTGAAAAAGCTCTAAATCACCCGGTGGAATTTTTAATTAGGTGCATAACCTGAAAGTTGAAAAATAAAAAAAAAATAAAAATAAGTAAATAAATAATACATAATAATAAGCATGTATCTTTTAATACGTAAATATCAAGATTCTTAACTCGCTTGATTTTGAGAGTGAAACGAATAAAGAAAAAAGAATATTTTTCTTTTTTATTAACTTTGAAAATATTCAGGAGAGACTTCTTTAAATAAGATTTAATTTTAAAATTTAAATAGGTCATAACACCAGTTCGGTCAACTATTCTTTTCGTTAAAAATGTTTAAATCATAGTTATAGTCAAATAGTTTTATCTTTTACGTACGTATATATATATTTAATATATGTATATATATATGTATGTGGATATGTATATGTTTAAAACGGTAAATTATTAATACCAGACTTTAGGGTCGATTTAGAAGTCGTTTTCTATATTGATAAATTAAAATCTATAAGTCTAAAAACAAAATGTATTTTTGCCTTCCCTCTTAAATTCTGAATTTGTATTTTAAAAATAAAAATAAACGATGAATAAACAAACTATTTAGAGTTAACCCAAATGATTATATATAATATATCGATAAAAATGTATATACATATATTTTTTTCAATCATTTCCATTTGTTATTCTGATAGACTTCTATATATAACGAAAGACAATTTGAAAATCATGTTAAAATAGGTAATATAATATTTTAGAAATGGGAATTGAGGGAATCAGAAGAGAAAGAAAAATATTGTGGTTTTTAGAAACAATTGTAGATTTCAATAAAAATAGTTTGATTATGTAAGTTTACCTAATATAGAAGGCCGAATTTTCTTTTCTACCGCCAATGGAAAAATTTTATTCTTTTTATTACTTATTAATATTATTACGAAAAAAAGAATGAAATTTTTTCGGTGGTTTTCTCAGGTCAAAATAATGACAAGAGCCCCGTCATTATTTTGCTCCTTCTTCCTAACTAGAAATCTCAGCCTTTTATATTACGTGAAAAAATTAACAAAATTATTTTATAAGAAATAATTATACGTAGAAGAGTATTATTTAATAATAGGTCTAACTTTTAATAAGTTTTGCAACTTTTTCATTTTAATTTTCGGTTTAAACAATTTTTTTTAAAATTAACAATAAAATATTATCACTTATTTGCCTTTAAAACCTTTAGATGAATTCATTTTTGAATTAAAAATATGCAAAAAAATTTAAATATGTAATAATTAGGAAAAAAAAATTTATATATAGTATGTATATATACTATCAATAATGTCCTTTTTTCGTTCATTTTAAATGTAAGAATTGTGTTTTATTCGATTTATTATCTTTAATTTATAAATTGAACTACAAATAAAAGCAATTTTCATAAACATTTAAGGCAGGTAATCGATTTCTCTTTTTTTTTGTATTGAAATAGTGATTCGGCCGAAAGTTGTTAATAACTGAGCAACATACGTGGAAAAGGCAAAAGAAAAGACTCTCTCATTCTGAGGAAATATTTTGTTTTTCGCTATTTTTATTCATAAACATAATAATGTCTGCGAAAGTGAAGGTTACCAGTTGTTTCTTTACTTTAAAAGTTATTTAAATAATCGGTAAAATTTTTAAGGGATAAAATTTATTACACCTAAAAATTTATTCATTCTCAACGGTTTTCTACATTTTTATCATTCAGAGAATTTGAATTTAAATTAAAGGTAAAAGATCTTATGGTTGATTCTGTAGAATTCTTGTAGACTTTATCCAGTTTCAAAAATGTAACCATTTTTTGAATTTCTCAAAAAGAACCCAATTCACTTTAGATTTTGCTTTTGCAAACAAACATTCACATTAATTTAATTTCTCTTCCTTTTCCCCCCTAAGATTTAGTTAAAATTTATTCTTGTAAATCGAAAATTATTATTAACATGCTTAAAATTATGAAAAATAAAATTTATCTCAATAAAATTTTTAAAACTAAACTTTTTTATCTTAAAGACTCTGAAATAATTATTTGTTAACATTGTTATATCTGTTACATAAAAAATTAAATACTGTTATTGCTAAATAGCTGTTATCAAAATTTGTTCCTATAATTTAAAAAAAAAATGTACTTTTTAATAATATTTTGATGCTTTTCATAACTTTCAGTACCTGGAATTAGTTTACAATTTTCTTTTGTGTGTGCAACCAAGTGCGTGTGTGTATGTGTGCGTGTGTGCGCGTGCGTAAGTGCGTGTGGGTGCATGTGCGGGTTCCTGCTTCTTTCTGCAGTTAATAAAATTAAAGATCATTTATTTTATTCTTTTTTTTCCTCTTATTTAATTTTCAGTCTGTAAATAAAATATTTTTTTTTTGTGGGTCTTATTGTAAAATTAAATTGTTGATGACAATCTTTCAAATTCTTAATATTTTTATGTACAGTCTTTGTGAATTATATTCGTATTGTAGTATATTAAACTGGAAATTTTAATTCATAAAGTTCTTCTCGTTATTTTACACACTTTTATCATGTAAATATTTCGAATTCGTCCTCAACAATTCGATGTATTGATTAGTTTGAGAGTAATAAATATTTTTTGACAATTAATTAAATTTCAGAAAAAATGTATATGTGTATTTTAATAAATATATGTATATATTTATATTAATAAATATATGTTTATATTTATTGAAATTAAAATTGTTGTTGAATCAACATTTTTTTGTCCATTCATTTTAGCTTTTCATACATTATTTCTATAAGGAAACAAATCATTGTCTTGATTTTATTTCTAGTATTTTCGTCCTTCTTACAAACCAAATTTGTCAACTTTCCATGATGCTAAAATTCTTGGTACCTTCACTTGTAAAAAGAAGTTCTAAACAATTATTTAAAAATGCCAAAACTTTTCTGTATTTTACTTCTGCTTCTTAAATAAATAAATAATGCATTAAAGTCAAATAATCGACCCATATTAGTAAACCGCAATAAATAAATTTTAAAAATTATTAAATTTGTGAATTTAACAGTTGATACTAAATTCATAATAAATATTCGATTCTCAGCCGAATTGTTGCATTTCCTTCTTCAGACGAATTTTACTATAAACAGTAACATATAAATTTTTAGTATATGAGCAGTTTTATCATCATTCTTACAATCCTTAAACCAGTAATCATTTAGATCTTTAGAAAAAGAAAAAAAATTTTTTAAAAAAAATCATGGTTAAATAATAAACGAATTTTAGACTCCCACTTCGATCACATTTTCGGATTAAAAATCTTAAATTGTAATTCATCACGACCTAACTTCATAAAGGCTTAAACGAGATTTACTCAAACCCCTTTAATTTCATATCCTAGGTATAGATAATTCATATTTATGTACATTTTTCAAATTTCTATTTATGATTATAAATTTTATAAATTACCTAAATAAAAGAGAAGGCGGGAACTTGTGTCTAAGCAGCGTTGCCTTTGGGCCATAGAAGAATTAACGTTGCAACGCTGTTCAGTTAAGTCAAATATCTTCTGACCCGCGTTCTAAACGTTCAGCACCGATATTAAGGTTATAGGATACATCGGGGTTTGATCAACGGAGGACTTGCTCTTAAGTGTTATACGAAATCAGTGAAAATTCAATCTTCTCGTTTATGTTGTTTTAAATTTATATGAATTGTGTGGTGTTATTTATTTGAGAATCATGTCACGTCTTTCGAAAAATAAATTATTAGATCAGTTGCAATCATATTTTGGATATTCCAAGTTTAGAAATGAGACTCAAGAAGCAGCCATAAAAGCTATTATCAAAAGTAAGTATCAATTTACAATATCATAACATGAAATTCTTTGGCCGGATTTGAATCCGTTTTTTTTGGAAACGAAGAAATTCACCTATTGATGATTATTTAAAACATCCAGTAAATTTGCATGGGTCTTAATTATTATCCAGTCTCCCAAATTTTTTGAAAATGTGTAAAACAGTTGACGTATTGACCAATGTTTTAAATTAAGTCAAAAATAATTTCATTCAAGGATTTATAAACATAAATATCAAATATTTCACGTATGAGAAAAATTTATAGGGTTAAATTTCATAATTAAAAAATGGTTAATGTATAACGATCTGAAATTAAATTTTTTTGAAAAAAAATTCACCTTAGCTCTGGGAATGGTCTTTTTTCTTTCAAGGGGACTGTGATGTCTATGTCTCAATGCCTACTGGTTCTGGAAAATCACTTTGCTTCCAATTACCTGCAGTTCTTCAAGAAAATAAAGTTGCAGTTGTGTTCTCACCATTGATTGCTTTGATGAAGGTATTAAAGAAATAAAATAAAATTATTGCATGTGTAATTATCTTTTTATTTTGATTTTTACTTCTGTACATGAAAACTAATTTATTTAATAATATTTTATAACTCTATTATTTTAAGAAAACATAGACATGTTATATATCAATATGTAATATGTAATATATATGAATGGTGATATTCATAAATTCTTAAGACATATGGTTTTATACATTGAAAAAGATTATAATAAGGTTAATCAGATTGTAAAATAAAATACTGAATATTAGTTTTTAATTCTTTAAATTTATGTGACATGGCAAGAAAAAGCAATTTTGTAAAACTATAAGTGATATTCTAGATTTCTTGGTAAAAATTTGCTAAATTTTTTAAACACCAGATTGTAAGCTTTAAAAAAACAAGTTTAAAGTATTTAAAATTTTTTGTACATTTTATTAGAAAAATATGTGAATGTTGTTATTTACTTTCAGAAAATTATTTTTAATAATATCAACTGATTAAAATTATATAAAAATATGCTAAAAATTATTTACCTTAATAATTTTAATGAACATACAAATTAATTTTTCTTTTTTTTATAGTTCATATTGTTGTAATTATTAATTATTTTTATCTTTAGGATCAAATAGATCACCTTCAAAAACTGAAAATAAATGCAGTCACAATCAATTCCAAAATGAGTGAAAAAGAAAGATCTTGTGTACTGACTGATTTGAAAAGTGCAAATTGCAATATTTGCCTGCTTTATGTGGCACCAGAACAAGTCAAGACTGAAACATTTTCATCAGTGATAGATAGCCTTTTTTCACGGGACATGATTTCATATGTTGTGGTTGATGAGGCTCACTGCGTAAGTCAGTGGGGTCATGATTTCAGAGGTGATTACCTAAAATTAGGATCACTTAAAGTGAAATATCCTGATGTTCCTTGGATAGCCATGACTGCGACAGCTAGTGTTGAGGTATGTTGTAAATGCATATTTTATCAAATGAACTAAATTTTAAGTCCTTTACATTGGAAAAAATTTAAGTTTCTATTAAGATGTTGAAATTAATGTTTTAAGGGAAAAAAAATAATGATAATTGATTTAAAAATTTGGAAAAAAATGATTTTGTTTTAAGTCTTCACTTGTGTGTTGCTCTGTATAATAAATTTAAAGTTAAAAATTTTAAATGACATCTTGTTGAGCCATCCATATATAAAGCAAAATAGTACATTACGATTGCTATAAAAATTTAAAACGAAATAAAGTGGCTAATAAAATTATCACATTTAATTAACTATTTGTGTTGCTTAGATCTAACACAACCCTGCTCCAAGAGAAAAGTTTATGTTTTCAGGTTGAGAAAGACATCATAGAAAATTTAAATCTGACGAAAAAGCTTAAAAAATTCAAAATTCCTTGCTTTCGGTCAAATTTATACTATGATATTGTATTTCGCGATACATTAGACAATGACATTGAACATTTAAAAGATTTTATTACAAAAGTGTTGTCGCTGAACAAAAAATCCGAATCAGAAAAAACCGTAAGTAAAAAAAATATTCCTTGCAATGTAAAATTCTGTACTCGCCTTTATTACATTTAATGAATGTACACTAAAATATTATGGGTTCTAAAATTTTTTTTTAACTCGACAACTACTATCTTTTTCTTCAAGATTTCAAGTGGCTGCGGAATTATTTACTGCAGAACGAGAGAAATGACCGAAAATGTTGCAGGCCTATTAACGGCGAAAGGGATAGAGGTTAAAGCTTATCATGCCGGCCTGTCCAGCAAAGAAAGAATGGAAGTTCAGAATGATTGGATGAAGGAAAGGTGCCCCGTTATAAGTGCTACCATCAGCTTCGGAATGGGCATTGACAAAGCGAATGTTCGGTATTTCAATTTTACGAAGTTACAAATTGAATAGATTTATTCTCCCAAAATGTTACGCCATTAGCCATTACTGCGATATCCGAAAATAATTTGTTTAATTATTCTTAGAACTATGTCTAATCTGTTTGGAAAAAAGACGAGAGTTGTTCCGTCAATTCGTAAAAGATAAAAATACGATTTATTTTACTGATGTTGTCAGCTATAAAATCTATCTAATAAAAAAAAAATAGGCATTTTACGGATGTTGATGTCAAAAATAATGATCTCGTAAAAATAAAAATTATATAATATATGTATTTATTAATTGCTTTTCTACGATTAGGTTATATAACAAGAGAATATTGTGACCCACGTTATATACATTTATGTATTTGCCTAATTTTTTTGTGTTGATAGTTTCTAGGGAAAGTTTATACTGCATAAAACTTTTTTTTTTATATGTATTTGTGTAGAAGTTGTTTTGTAACAAAAATTTTATGTAATTTACTGTATTTGATTTTATTGATTTTCTAGATTCATTACTGTTTAAATCAGGTTTATTTTATATGTGCAGTTTTCGGAAACTGATGAAACTCGCGCGATAAAAACAGAATTAGACATCAAATTTTTTTCTACTGGAAGTATATTGATTCATTTCATAAAATTTTACGAAATAATTGAGAATAGATTTTTGTCGCCATGAATGATCGATATCAAAATTTTTCTGGGATTCCATAATTAGTTGGTAATCAAAGTACCACGGAGAAACATATTATTGGTTAAAAAAATCGATAAAAATATTAATTTTCTGATTGATGTATCCAATGTAAGCTGTGATTGTGGAATGTATTTCGTTATTAATACATTTATATTTCACAATTATTTATTTAGTAATCCTCTATTTGAAAAAATGTGCATTTTTTTTTGCATCCATAATCACGCACTAATTCGGAGCTTTGCGCTAGATTTGTGGTGCACTGGGGAGTTCCGCAGAGTGTTTCTGCGTATTATCAGGAATCTGGGCGAGCTGGCAGGGATGGATTACCTTCGAGATGCAGGATATATTATTCGAAAAAAGAGAGAGACAAGGTCGATTTCATCCTTAGAAATGAGGTTTGGAAAGCGAAAACACCGGATAAAGCTGCAAAGGCGAAAATTGCTTACAAAAGCTTCGAGAAAATGGTCAAATATTGCGAAGAAGCCAAGTGAGACAATTCTGTTTTTCTTTTTGTCAGAATTTGGGAAAAAATATTGAAGCCACGGAGAAAAACAAAGTGAATGATTTTTAAATTCTGTTTTCAGATGCCGTCACGCAGTTTTCGCCAAATATTTCGGGGACGGTAAACCGCCTTGCAAAAAGCAGTGCGACGTGTGCAAAAATGCTCTTTTGGTTCAAAGGAAGATCGATTCATTCTACGATAAAATCACGGTGTACAAAAGTGAAGGCCTGAAGATAACCGACAACGAAAATGAATTCTATGGAGGGGGCAAAAACGGACTGAAACTTGAGGCTAGAAACTACTTTTTTTCGGTGGATAAAAATGCGACCAGCGAGATCAAAGCGAAAAAGGAATTGGCGGACATCATCAAGAAGCAGTTTCAGTTTAGGAAAGCAAGCGAAATATATCAAGAAGACTATACTATTTCGGAAAAGTTTGCCAGAGTAAAGGCGGCCGGTTCAACCAGAGTAAAAGTGAACGGATTGAAAATTTCCGTGAGAGTTTTTTATTATTATTTTTTATTTTATTATTGATTACATTCATTTTGCTTTTCCAAGCCAAAAAATTTATTAAAGAAAATTCCTTCTCTCAACGAAGACAATTTAGTTGTAAGTGATTGCGAATAGCTCGCAAGGTTTACGCAGCATTTCTTTGGAGAGATAGCTGTCGTTAAACGACTTTACTCACGAGTATGCTCACATATCGTGTAAAGGCAGTGTTACACTTCAACTGGACGTCAGCCATTGGCGTGGTAACTTCATTGCTAAATGAGACACAGGCTCTTTTGGAGATGGTCTTGTCAAATCATTCATGCTGTTGTTATCCAGTTAATATAAAATTAATAAATTATAAAATTTATTTTCACACTTTGCACAATAAAAATTCTGTTGGTTTTAAATTTTAATGTGCAATTTTAGACTTCGTATTCAATTCAAGAAGTTTTTGTAAACGGTCAGCTTTCGGCATCACGGTTTCGCGATGATCAGTACGAGTCATTCAATATTTAAGGGTAAAAAAGATATTTCACACCAAATTAATTCGATTAATGAATAAATGTGCTCGAATCTAACGAGATTGTTAGAATTATAAATATCTTAGAAATAAAGATCGATTATGATATTCATGAAATTTTTAACTGATAATGGTATTGCTAGAAATTTTATTACTTCAAACATATCAGTGCTGAAAAAAAGTAGTTGCGACCTTATTTAATCTTTTATTTTCAGACGAGAGAAAACTTTTTCAATAAAATAAAATCTTTGCTTTTAAAAAATGTACAAAATGACGAGGATAATAACTTCAGCGATCAGGATTGCGAAAATTGTGCGCTGGAATTGGAATACAGGGATTTTTCGTCATGTAAAGTCGTTAGCTTATACAGACGTGCAGTTTTAAAGACGGTAGGGTACTCTCTATTCTTTGTTATTTTTCTTTGTAAATATATAAAAAGATTAAAGACTTTCAAATATGCAATTTTAGATGAATGACATAAAAAAACACACGGATGATAAGAAGGTGTATCCCAGTCTTTTGGAGACGAAAATCGAAATAAAAGAGGAATGCAAACCCCTTGAAAAATTGGAAAAAGTCATGGAAAATACAAACTCGGATTTTGTAGGATTCACAAAAGCAAGCGATCTAATAGCAAAAAGTAATTCAAAAACGTCGAATGCGACGCAGAAAAAACTTTTCGAATACTTCAAAAAGGAAGATGACGACACCTCGAGAGTCAAGACGGAAAGCAACGACGATGCTGCAACGGCGAAAGAGGATTGCTCCTGGGGGGCGGAGTGCAACGAGGAAGCTCCAGCAAGCGAAGAGTCAGCAGTGAAAAGCGAGAAAAACGAATTCCAAAATCCGCCTTCGAACAAGGACGCGAGTCAAGGCTCGAATAAGGCAGAGAAAGATGCCGACAAAAGCTTCGGAGCAGCGTTAAAAGAGAAAGATTCGCAGCCGAGCCGCGGATCGAAAAGAAAAAGCGGCGACGCCCTGAAAAATGACGCAAAGCGTCACAAACCGAAGGAGGCGGACGCGAGAGGAAAAATTTTTCGGGAGGAGAACGGCAAGGAAAAGAAAAATAGGAGCAAAGCGAGTTCCGGGGATTCGGAAAAACCATCGGGGGCCAAAAAGAAACCCACCGGGAAAAGCGATTACAAACAAAGGTTTTCGTCGCGGGAAAGAACCCGCGTAAGCGAAATGGTCGTCAAGCACTTGATGCCCGCTTACCGCCTCAGAAAGTTCATAAGGGATCGGGAACACTTCAAGAGCATAGCCCGGGAGATTTCCATCGGTCTCCTGGAAACGAATGGAGCTCGGACGAGTAAGTCAGCAGTTTCGGTTCGTTCACTTCCCTCCTGGTTCCCGTCTTCAACGTAAAATTATTCGCTCCTTTCACAGGTGACGAAGACGTGGTTTCGAGAGTCGAAACATATTTAAGAGATCTCAACCAATGAAGCAAGCTGCGGGACGCATGCTTTGCGACGCATCAATTGAGGAAACGGCCGCTCGTTTGCCGCCGCGGTAAATTTTACTCCACGACTCCGATGAGGCTCTTCCCGTGAAACTCGAACGAGTAACCGGAAGCCACGTGGGACCGCGACTCTAAATCCCAGGAAAACTTTTAGATTCTAGATTAAAACATACCGGAAACGTTGACCGCCGCCCCGGCCAGCGGATTCATCCTGTTGCCATCGTCCCAACAGTAAGGAGACAATACACTGAGAATTTTTTTAACCTGTTCGAATGACCAGCAGAATTTTAAGAAAGCGATGGAGGACCTGCCGGGAACGAACTCGGGCACAAAAGTTGGGCACAAGATCCAAAAGCCTGCGGTCAATTTAAGTTTTTGTTATCGTGCTGCCATCATCCTCTGCCCTCGCCATGTCAATAGGATGCCCAAAATGAATCTATTTTTAACGCGGCCTTTTGGCCGAAATCGCTTCATTTTATCGGTCGTGCCCGGACGATTCAACCGAAACCTTGATTAATCTTAATTTTATTATTAACATTATTGTATTTTTCGTTTTGTTTTAAACAATGATAAATAAATTAAGTTATTGAACAACATTTAGTTTGCTTTTTCGATCGGTGTTAATGACTGATCCTCGCTCTTGACGATTCCGTAAATCTTTCACCCAGGAGTTTTCCTCCCCCGGAAGAAGCAGCAAAAGTCAGAGCCGGGTTCGACGGAGGAACCTTCTTCGCTTTTCCAGAAGGTGCCGCGGGCGAATTCCCCTTCGCCGACCAGAAATGCACGGACCGATATCCGGAAGAAAGGAAAAGCAAAATTAAGTTTCCAATCGAAAACCGTTTTCCTTCATTTTTTTTCCTGCTCCATTTCAAAAATACGGATTAGAAAAAAGGCTTTTCGCGGTGCCTTCAGTTCCATTCATCCAAATGGAAACGTGACAGACGGTTTATGAAGGAAAAAATTAATTTTTTTTTTTTTTTTAATCGATTTCCTTTTTCTTAACTTCGAATGGGATGCGTCAGGCTCCGCGTTTCCCACCGAAAAGGGCGCTCGTTCGCTCCGGATCTTTACGAAACTTTCGATCGAGCACCCTTCGATCGCTTCGACACCTTCGGCAGGGCCCTTTCGTCATGGGGGGGGGGGCCCGATCTTCGGTCAGTGTTTTTTCCCTTTTTCGCCCGAAAAATCAGTCGAACCTGCCAAGCAAGCGGACAACCGGTAGTTGGGAATGGTCCGATGGGACACCTTCCGGACGTTCGAGGAAGGACCAACTCCTCTCCTGATCGTACCGATCCGAAAGAGACACCGTAAAAGTTAGGGAGAAAGAAAAGAAAATAAATCAGAAGCCATTTGATTTTTAAAAAACGAAATTTATAAATTGCCCATTTTAAGTCTTTAATGTTATGCATTGCCGTCTTTTCCGGTTACTCAATAAATAAATAAATTAATTAATAAATAAATAAATAAATAAATTTTACCTGACAATTTTTTTCTCTCGCAAAAGAAAACGCTGAAGAATGAATAAGGACGCAAGTCCCAATCTCAACTCGATGAGGGCAATGCATAAATTACATATTAATATGGTAATAGAAATATATAACAAATAAATATCTAAATTTTCAACACGTCTAGTCATGGTTTTATATTTGTACATTTATATTATAATTATTATTTAAATTCATAATTGTGTAATTATTGTCAAAAGATTTTGATAATAACAATAACATTATTGTTATTACAGTGCATTTTTCAGTTAATTCGCGATCGAGCTTGCACGCCGAGGGGGTCTGAACATTTCTCGCTTTTCGCCCACTTTTATGGCTGCCTCGGAAAACGTCGCCCGCCGTCTGCTTGCCACAAAAGCGAATCGATGAGCGAGCATTTGGATCGGATTTTTTGATTTTTGGCCGGGAGATGAGAGGCCCCCTAACTCCGGTCGGGGGGAAGCCCTCCATCGGCCGGAATCGGAGAAAATTACTTTAAGACGGAAAATTATTCTCCGCTGGAAGCTGAGGATCTTTTCTGTTTGAGCGCGGAATCGCGATTCCTCCTCGCACCCGGAGGTGATGATTGACTAGAAAACCCGTTGGGGATGAAAAGGGAAGGGGCGGAGCGAATGGTGGGCAAAGAGAATCCGCTTTCGCTTGTAGGAACTCGAAAGTAGGCGGAAGTCGAAGATGCGAACGCTTTGCATGGGACGCGGGCGTCGTTGTCGACGTTTTTTCGAACGGACGTCGCCTCCGATGGCAGGAGGGCGGCGTTCGCGTCCTCTTCGTTGGCCCTGTCGGGTGCGACGTCCTGCGCGGCTTCCTCTTCGTTTTGCACGCTCGTCTCTGCCGCGGACGGTATCGTCGTCAGGAAACGAACGGTGAGCCTCCCCGGAGACCCTGGCGGAATGTGAACGTCGGAGTCATCGGTGATGGCACTCTGTCGCGTCAGCCTCGGCTTCGTTCTTTTCTTGATGGGGTTTGCGTCCGAGCAGGGCACGATCTGAGTCTTGGCTTCGCTCGAGGCACTCGATCTGGACATCCTCCACGTGCTTGTGCTCTGGGTCGTCGCCGAACCGGAGGAGTCGTTTCGGGAAGAGGAAAGGTTCGAGTCTTGGGAGGTTTTGCGGGTGACTAGCCACGAGCTGGCTCTTCGCTTGGGATCCAGCAGTCTTAGCGGTATTCCGCAATGGTGATGGTTTTGGCGCCACGAATCGCTTCTGGAAGAACTGAAATTTTCGCTTGAAGATACCAGAGATGCTCTTTTGTGAGTCTTCTGCTGGATTTCAGCTATCTGATAGGCGTATTGATCGGAATGTGCTCTGCTTCTGCCGTCACCTTCTCTGTTCAAGCACAACATGAACCATTCGATCTGGAAACGTAATTTTTTAAACGTGAAGGCCTTATTTGCAATCATTTTTTCACAAAGGATCGTACCTCTCTTTGCGTGATTTTACCTTGCTGGTGAACCACAACCTTGACGCACCGGCATGAGCGGAACCGGTTCTCTGTGTCGTGCCGGAGCTGCTGTCCGCCATTAACTTCACGTTGCAGCGGCACTGGGGAGTATGTGGCACCTGGTTGTCTCTGGAGGAGCGATCAACCAAAGAGTTTGTGTTTGCCGGAGTTTGTCGATTGCTGAAATTGGAGCTGTGTCTGCAGCGACCTATTCCCCTCGTGACTCTCGATTCCTCGATCGCTTTGCATATTAACACGCAGTCCTTCTTGAACTGTTTCGTGAGTATCGCGTACAAAAATGGATTGCAGCAAGAGTTTAACGGAAGCACAAAAACCGTGAATACTTTAGCCTGTTCCAGAGATATCAGTTGAACGCCGAAAGCGGCCGTCAACGAAAAAAACGCAATGGGAGACCAGCACAAGAAATCCGTGAACACGAGGAGAGCCATTCGCTTGGCAATCCTCGAATCGTTGGAATTCCACGCTTGAGATCCCCGGATTGCGCAGTACATCTTGAGGTAGCATCCCATAAGAATGAGAAATGCGACTCCGTTGATCAGCATCAAGAAGACCACGTAAGTCAGACTTCCAGGAGTTTCGGTTTCGAACGGAAGGCAGATCGCGAACTTGCGGTAGTCCGACACTCCAAAGAGAGGCAGCAGCGACATGATCAAAGCAAAGCTCCAACCGCAAACCATTATATATCCCGCATGCTTCAGAGAGAGCCTCTTATTGAGGTGCATCGCGTGCGTTATGGCGTAGTTCCTCTCAAGGGTGATCACGGCCAGAGTGTAGACCGAAAGCTCCGAACTGAGCACTCCCAGAAATCCCGCCAACTGACACCCTACGCTCATCTGCCACGGAATCGCGTACATGCGGAATTCGCCCAGGGTGGAGGCGTCGACGACGGCGAGAAATCCGAGATAGATGCCCATGAAGAAATCGGCCGCTGCCAAGTTGCACACGAGAAATCGAGGCACGTCCATCTTGCTTCGGGAGAATATTAGCACGAAGACGACGGTTCCGTTGCCCAACATCGCCAGGAGAAAAACGATCCACACTCCGCAGCGCAAAGTCCACCAGTCGAACAAATCTTGACATGGAAGGAACGGTCCTGATAGACAAAGACAATTTTAGCAAATCACGCAGAGCCCGCTACGATTCCAACTGCAAATACCCGCGCTTGAGGGCATCGACTCGTTCTGCATGCTAACGACAGAGCGTGTTCCTCAAGGGAGACGAAGTTCTTTACCGGGCAGAGGTAGGCATTGGATTTTCCCGGAGACCTCCTCGTTCACCAATCCGAATTTCGTTTCCTGCTCCTCGAAGTATTCCTCCACGTATGCCGGAAGATTTCCAGGATAGGTAAAATCGGATCCAAAATTTTCCCAAAGCTCGTTGATTTGAGTGCCGAACTTCTTGCTCAGATTTTCTGGAAGGAGAATTCGTCGAGTGTGAGCTTACTCACATAAATCATTTACAGTTGTCGCCAAACCGGGAGACAGCGGACTTACGCAACTGGGGCCAAATGTCGGTGAGGCTGGAATTCCAGAGGCTCATGTCGAACTCCGTGTCCGAGGGGAAAAGCACGGCTTCGTGGAGCGGAGCCTTCGGAGCCTCGATGGGGATCAGGGGAAGAAAAGCGCAGCAGTGGTAGGCGTAAGACAGCACCTGCAAAGACGCAGAGGAAAATGGTCTTCACCCGAAGAGCACCGATCGAATGGAAACGCGGAAAAGGAGAGGCCGCGCAACTCACCAGGGTCTGTATCCTGGGGAACCTTTCCGGCAGCGGGAAATCTCTCAGGTTCGGGTTGTTGAACGTTTTCAGATGAAGGAGTCTTTCTAATCCGTTCGACGGTAAATTTGGAAATATATTATTACCTAAATTTCTGGCGTGAAAAAAAAAAAAGAAAAGGAAAATTTAGTATTGAAATACGATTTCGACGCGTTCGATGCAGCTTCGGCGGTCCAACGTTTTCGGTTCTGCCACACTTCGGGTCGGGTCAGCAGTCCGACGACCTCTTTAATAAAGTCGGAAAAATGCTTGCGAGCCGTTCATCTCGATAACTTATTCAATCCTTCTTTTCGGGAGATGTCAGTCTGATAATCCGCAGAATCCGACGAAACGGAGCGAGCAGGACCCAGAATGAAAACACTCTTTGAACTTCACCTCATTTAATTAATTTCCCATCACTCTCCAACAAAGGTTTTAATGGATTTTGGCAGTTAGATTCATTGTCTTAATCCACGTTTATGGGAAGGGGATGAAGGATACGCGGGATCAGATCCAAAATGCGGAGGAAAACCATCCCTTAATTTATGTCTTCTCCGTCTTGGGGATTCCGAGTTTCGTCAGTTTTACTTCGCTGAAATTCGTCATATTTCCGAAACGGAGATACTTACAAATCTTCCAATTGACTGAAACCGACGAAAGCCTCGGGATGAATGTACTCTATCACGTTCCCTTCCAAGTCTCTGCAACGCCAAAGAAAAACGGAATCAGAAAGGTTCGTCTTTCGGGAAACGGAACAGCGAGCTGGGAAAACGGAAGAACGTCATTTAAACCGATCGCCATCCCCGGGTGACTTCCATCCCAATTAATTTACATATAATTTGAATATGGTAATGGGGATGGGAAATTTTTGGGAGCAAAGAGAAGGGTAGAGGTTTGCTCGGATGATATACGCGATATTCGACAAAAGCATCGGCTCCGACCTATTAAAATCGGGGAAATTAAAGAGGAAGAGGAAGCGAGCTCGAGCGCCCGTTGAAAAACAAGGGCAGAATTACCAGGTCACCAGGGTGGCAATAGCAATCAATCATCGGGAGGAGAGATCGGTTGGCGGCGCAAAGAGAAGCGCATCACGGAGTCGGAAAACCGGAACCACGGTGCCGGGGCAGGCGCGAAAACCGGGAATTCGAGGGACGAGACGGTGGGATGCGAACCCGGTCGGATCCGCAGCCTGGGTTTTGGCCGAAGCCTGGATCGGGCGGCCGGGTCCATCCGCTGCGGGCCGCCGTCGCTTATCCCCGACGGAACCAGGGCTTGGGCTTACGCGAAAAAAGTTTTCCCACCCCTGCTCCGCATTTCATTTCGCTGCTTCCGCGGGCACCTTCAGGCACGGGAGCTGCCGGAGCCGAGAACTCGAAAAACCGAAATGGAAGTGGGAAACGGTTTTCCCTTTCTTTAAACGCTGAAAGTTTTTCGGATCGGCGCAAGAGTCAAAAATAAATAGGAGCGGTTCGAACATTAGCATTCTGCCCCTCGGCTTCCTCCTTCCCGGCCCTTAACTATTGGACCATCAGAAAAAAAATAAATTTCTGCTGGAATAAGGCTGAATTAAAAAAAAGAAAGGAAGAAATGCGGTGAGATAGTCACAATCTGGTTGGATTCATGCCATACCCGGCATTATGTGGAAAACATTCAGCTCCATAAGAAACCGCATTTTTTCTTTTTTTTTTTTTTTTTTTTTAGTTTATAAATAGCCCTGCGAGGCGGAAAATGGAAAAATCCTCCTTCAGCGACTATTTCGATTTATTGATGTACATTTAAAAGTCTGCCGCGAACGACAAGTTCGAGTCTCCACGTAGACACCGAAAGCCATCAAATCCGCGGTTTTTGGAAAATTTCAAACCATTTCCGGTTTTTCATTGCGCCGGGGCACAGCGACGGAATCGCTCCCGATCCACGTAATTTGGAAAGGTTTCGAATTTTTCACACCGAAAGCCGCTCGGTTTCGGTGCCTCGAGCCCCGCTGCAGCCGGGCAAACATTAATCGGAAGACGGAAATTCGACTGCCTCACCCCGAGAAAAGTTTTCGCCAAAAATATTATCATAACGTTGCGTTAACAAGTTTTTAATTAATGCCGGAACTCTGAAACTTCGACCCCCGGACAGAGGGGAGAGCGACTTGCCGAAGAAACTCTTCCTAACCGAAAACTTTTAGGAAGAAACATCAACCTGTTGTGCCTTCCCGAACGATCCGGAAAAGGGGTTAGCGCTGCCAGCGCCTCCGAACGCGTGAGCTAAGCGGAAGTCTCCCTCGACGTCAATCGAGGCCTTTGACGCAACGGAAGACAATTAAATCGAAGTTCAACTTACAGCACTTGCAGCCTTGTCAGTCCTATGAAGGCATCCTGAGGAATCCCCGGTATCAAATTGTGGGAAATGAGCAAATCGTGAAGTTGAGACAAACCCTTAAACAACCTTCCCTCCAAGGAGGAAATCTTGTTATGTGCAAGATCCCTATAAAAAAAATGCAGGAAAAAGAATTAGAAGGCGAAAAAATCCGAGAGAGAAATGGGAAATCGTTTCGGATAATGCGATTTCCTTTTCATCCGCCTCCCGTAATGGAAAATGCAATAAAAAGGTTTCAAGCGCAAATGTACAGGTTTGCACGTCCCCGGGAAGAGAACCGGAAAAAAAAAAAAAAAAAAGAGGACGAAATTTCATCTTTTATTTGTCTTTTTCCCTTTTTTCCCCTTTTTTAATTTTAAATAATGGAATCAGCTTTGCGGCGTAACCCAAATCTAAAAACTGCGCTCCAACATCATCGGTCCGTGATATAGAAAAAGGTTCGAGCTGATGAATGGCCGCGTCAGCGACAGACTTCGCTTCGCGTTCGCCTCGCCAGCCTTTGTCAGGCTGCAGACGTCGGGGCCGAGGATCGCCCCGACAGGAACGTCGGCGTGGCCGGAGTCCTGCAGAATTTGGAATGGTTCCTCGAGCGCGGCAGCTTATTCGCTAATTTAGCTGGGTCAAAATAAAAATTCTTACTCACAGAACTCGAAGATCCTTGCACGTGTTAAGATTCGGCACTTGAGTTAACTTATTCCATTTTACGTCTCTGGAAAAAGATTTTAAAAAATTTTATGTTTCGAATGCATCGCACGATATAACCTTATGAGAAACGTTAAACGTTGAGAGCAACGCGGTTGGCACCCGCTTTTGTAGTTTATCATCGCGTTTTGAATAAAGCCGGGGATATCAATATACATGCAGCGGGGGGGTAATATCGACATTTTTCCGCATCATTTTTCAGTGACAAAGCCCCCCCCGACCTTATTATCATAATATTTCTTGTGCACATGGCCTCCGGATTAACCCAAATCATCGCATTACTTCTGAATCATCTGCATATTGCAATATTCCATTGGATACTCCTCGTTATAGATAAATAATCGCGGTTTCTCCCGCTTCGTGCCGAGAGACGTCCTCGTCTGGTCGCCGTTTTTCACCGGGAAAGAAAAAAAAAAAAAAAACTTACAGGCTCTTTAATCCCGGACAAGTCTTGCACAAAGTATTCGGTATGTGATGAAGACTAGCTCTGTCCAGCCGGAGCACTTCCAGCGAAGAAGTGCCGTTCAAACTGGGAAATTCAGTCAGTTCTCTAGCTTCCGACAGCGTCCTGCATCAGAAAGGGCGAGATGAATCGCGTTCCGTTTCGCCTTTTGCAATTTAACCGAGAAGGCAGAGACACTCACAGCTTCCGAAGGCGGGGAAGGAAGGAGAAAGCCTGCGGATCCACGCCGACCAGGGGATTGCCCCGCAGCTCCAGCAGCGCCAGGTTGACCGATTTCTGGAGGATTCCGGCGGGTATGTACTTTATCCTGTTGCCAGATACGGAGAGCTCCTGAAGAGATGTCAACTCCATTAGGGCCGCCGGCAGATTTGTCAGCATGTTGTCGTCCAGTTCCCTGCAAGCATTCGGTCTTTTCCGAATCCGGTCAGAGCAAAATAAAATTCGTGCCAACGGCAGTGAACTTACAGCACCCTTAGGGATGTTAAATTAACGAAGGCCTCGTCCTCTATCCTCGATATCTGATTCCTCTTTAAGAGCCTGGAAAAAATTGGTTATATTAAAAATTCGGTTACTCAACGAAAGGTTTGGCGCATTATTACACTCCGAATTGCCAACTGCTGACGAATGAAAATTCCCCTTTCGTTAAAAAGGGAGTGGAAAAAAAAAAAAAAAAGCGTTCGTTTGAACGTATCCTTTTCCTCCTTGGAATTGAACGTTCTCGCATAATGTCGGCGCTTGAATTTTCAAATGATTTTTTGAAACAAAAACGGAAAATTTTCCTGCCGCAAGTTGTCCCCGTTCGGAAAATGCGAACTCAACTTGCTTGGGCCGTGATGATTATGTCGCGAGAAATAACCTACAACCATGGATTTGGGATTTGCACGTATTTCTGATGCGTTCAAACGGTTCAACGCCATAATTACTGTCATTTCCTTAAAATCTGTTGTGAAAGCCTGCTCGCGAAGAAGGAATGAAAAAAGTTAAATCTCGGTTTTACCTTTATTTTTTAATGTAGACAGTAATTAGACTGAAATTAATTCGTGAAATAATTACGGTAGACGAATAATCATTGTGTAAAATTAAGGGAGATATCGTGGAAAAATTCGCTTATAACAAAAAAGTTTAATTTTTCAGAGGGATAAAAGAGAATCAGCAAAGAATAAAAAGATTTTTTATTTAAGTTCGTTGACTTCTCACCTTACAAGCGAAGACTCCATTGGAAAATTGCACCACGCGCTTTTGACCTAAGCCAACCTCGGGAAAATTGCTTTAATCGCTTCCTCCAGGGGAATTTCCCGTTCGTTTCGTGTTAAAGGGGCAATCACTTTTCTACTTAACGCTCCTCCAGACCTTTACTTCTTTCTTATTTCAAAAACTAAAACCTTTTACCAGCCCTCGCCCGGATCCCCGCGTCTCCTCCCACGTCCTCCCGCGTAAAAGCTAATATTTCATTCTGACTAAATGTTTTCCGCCAGAATTTAAATTTACCTACCCGGGGCAGGCCCCCGCGGGATGACCAACACCCTTTTCCAGAAATTTATTGTCCAAAGTGACCCATCACGTGAGGTCACTTGCGCTTCGCCCTCGTTAACGTCTCCCAAAGCTGGATTATTCTGGAAGCGTTTTGCACCGCGGCGGAGAGCTCACAACACCGAAATCGCTAAGGTGCGCGACCGGCCTCGCAACCTACTGCGTGCGACTGGAAATGCTTCGGAAATCTAACGACCGAGGGGACTCAATATCGGAGCATGGGATTTTTAGAAAAGGACGGAAAAACTAAGAGAAAAACTCTTATCTCACCGGGTTGCCTCGTGGCGATGTCGCCTTGTAAAAGAACGTTCGCCCCGATCTTAGAGAGAGGAAAAGGTGGCGGTGGATCATCGAAAACGGAAAAAGTCCTGTAAATATTGCACACCATCTTCCAACTTTGTTTGAAAGTTTCCTTCATAAACTTATAAACAGCGATAACTTGCAGAAAACAACTTTTCCCTTTCATTCCTTTCGGACTATTTATCAGGAGCTTTCGGGAAAACTTTTCCGGGGAGAAGGAAAAGAAGAACCGGGAAACCTTAATAATTTCTTATTTGGAAAGCTTTCGGCGATTGCCCCGTCGAATGTGCAGTTTGTCGGGGACCGGGGACAATCCACGGCTCGTCTCCGGTCCGACCCGCCATCAAAAAAAGCGCCTCAAATTCCGGGTTAACCAATCCGAAAACGTTTTCGGCAAAAACCACGTCATTCACGGCTCCATTTTTGCTTCAATCCGAGTCGCAGTTGAACAGCGAAGGAAATGGGTCCGCGTTATAGACAATCTGCACTCGTTTGGGAACGAGGACGGAATCCCAAATGTGGGACCGTGCTGCGGGTCAAAATCTCGCGTTGTGCCACGAAAAGGATCGCCCTTCCGGTAATGTAACCTCTTTTCCGAAGAGCCGGATAAGGTCGCCGGAAAAGCCTTCTCTTCCATATATCCCGGCGGTCATTTGAAATTTGGAGAAGTCGGACGCCGTGGAGGCAAAGCGGCGGGAATTACAAGACTTCCGTAAATTCAATTGTAAATCTTATTTTATTTTTTTTTTTTTCTTTTTGGACATTAAATTTATCCGAAAAGTAAATCTTCCCCGCGGGCAGAACACGTCAGAGGGAAAAACTTTTGATGGTAAAAATATATTTTTCGACCCATTAGCGCTGCAAGGAAAGCTCTCAGAATGGAAATCCGTTCGAATTGCCTGCGCGATCAGAGCGCGATGATAAATTAAAAAGCGTTGCGATGTGATGATGTTGTGAAATGTTAAATGTGATTTTCGGCTTTGAAACGTGGCAGCGGAATATCGGGATCGGGGGACATTTTGAGGATTCGTCGTAAACGGAGCAAAGGCAGACGCGGAGACATCAAGCAGCTTGCGCGGGAAACGAGCACTTTGAAGCGAAGGAAGCAATGCCGTAAACGATGCTTGATTCAACCACGTTTCACACTTTGGGTCCTTTCAAGTTGCTCCATTCCGGATGTTAAAGGACCCTTTTTTACTTGAGTGAAAACGCCATTTGAAACGAATGAAACAAAAAACAATTTATTGAAGTTTATTAAGGGGGCAGGAAGGAATTAGAGCAAACAACAGCAGTTTTCCCGGCAGTGACGCCTCATCAACGGAAAAAAAACAAAACTGATTGCTCATAAAACGGAGGACGAGATTTAATTTTCCCTAATCCTTAATGTTGTTGCTGCCGTCGTGTCCGCGGGGAATTTATAATTTCTTTGAATGCGCGCTTAATTCTGTGGCGGCAAAATTAACCTTAAAAAATGTGTGATTTAACGTCAGATATTTTATTTTTTAGTCGTTTCTTCATGAAGGAGAACGTGAATAATATGCCCCGCAAATGCGAACATTTTCGCTTTATCTGTCGGCACAATCAAGTTCTACTATAACATATAGTCCGAGGCAATAGGTACGTACTTGGATTTGGTCTGAAGTCAGAATCCATTCGTAACTTTGGACTTTTCACATTTTGAGAATAAATTAAATTTCGACTAACACGGGGTGGTGCCTTTTCTTTGTCGATCTTAAAAAGAAAAATATTCTCCCGGAACGAATTTGGAATGTATGTATTTTAAACTGCACAACATAATCCTTTTAACGGAGCGGTAAGTTTCTATGTTTTTGGTCCTTTTTCTTTCGCTAAAGTTCCATCTGCCAACATAGTTAATTTCCTCGAACTACATCGCCAGCAATAAGAGTTTTACAGAACTACCAGCTATCAACGTGATAAATTACAAATATTAATCTCATTAAAAAGATGTCGC
The DNA here is from genome assembly GCA_028565995.1 of Ricinus marginatus. Classification (NCBI taxonomy): domain Eukaryota; kingdom Metazoa; phylum Arthropoda; class Insecta; order Psocodea; family Ricinidae; genus Ricinus; species Ricinus marginatus. Next base: position 53,993 of record JAOWBB010006796.1, read on the forward strand.
ACCTTTAAATCTACCAATGACTTAATTATCCTTCTGTTGCTTCGGTTAATGAAAACGCACCCAAGCTGCATGGGGGACTGCCACGGCGTAATAAAAATCCAAGAGGAATTTGAAATTATTTTCAGAAACATACCTGCTTAATTAAAACCATTAATTTGGGGTACGAAATGCTTTTAAAGCAACAAAAATAATTCACAATTTGTGCAAAAAGACCTGAAAAAAAAGTCTATTTCATGGCGGTTTGAAAAATACAGTTTTTAATTAATTAGATCATGAAGATTAAAAAATTCTCTTAAATTTGAAGGATCTTTTTGGTAATTTATTTCCATTTTTTATTCCTCATCGTTTGCAGGCATGAGTGCAAATAAATTTTAAAATTTTTTTTTCCTTTATGTTTCAAATTTTTTTTTTTCAGTGACAATGAGCTCTGAAAACCTAAAGTAATTTCATAAAATATTTACAAATGTCTTGGGCATTTATTGAAAGAGACAACAAAATAAGGAAGTTTTAATGTAATTAAAATTTCAATAAAAACAAAATTAAATTTCCAAAACTTACAAAATAAACAGGTTCTGCAAATCGGGAAAGCTTCTCGTATGAATAGAAGTAAGCATATTATTGGCCAGATTCCTGAAAGAAATTAATTTAAGAGTAAAAAAAATAAGGTACATTTGTTTGCTCTGGTATATTAAATGCCTTTAAATTATGACAACTAGAAGGAGTTGAAAGAATAATTTTTTTAAATGGACAAAAACAAGGGATTATAGCGCAGTGCCATAGCATCAACTTATCTTTGTCAGAATAAGATAATTTATGTTCAAATATGGCCGAAAATAAAAAGCCTTTCCTCGTGCGTTATTCGAAATGAGGAAAAGCTTTTCTTTAAAAATAAAAAATAAAAAAAAAAATGCAGCGTAAAATTAAAATGTACGTAAGAAAGGAAACTTTTTTTTGCTTCGCAAATCCTTTTAAAATATTGTTGGAATAATGAGAGTTGTCTACCACGTCTGCTGACACGGAGACTCAAACGATAAATTCGAACGTCATCGATCGAGATATCGATTATTTTACATTACGAAAAATGTCGGACATGTGTAAACAATGGAACGTTGTTCGCGAATATTCAAATAAATTCCTGTAAAAAAAGGATAAGAATTAATTTTTAATCCAAATTTTTGCGCGTAACAAAGGAAGAAAGAAAGGACTCGTTCTAAAAGGACGGACAAACCAAAAAAGGAAACCAGATACTGGTCCCGCTAAGCAAAAAACGATATTGGAATTCTCAGAGAGCGAAAATCTTTTTCTTATTCAATTCCCCTCATTTATTTCCTAAATTTTTTTTTCTCGAAATGAGCAAGGAGAAGTTACTGATTGAATCGGATTATTAACGGTAAGAAAAGAAAAGAAAAAGAAAAAAGCACGCTCCGAATAAACTTTTATTTTTAAAATTTCATATATTGCAGCAATTAATTAAATTCAAAACTAACATAACCTTAATACTATTATGCGTTTTTTATTGCATTGCCATTTATCTTTGCCAGTGAAATTTAAGTTTTTTAAAAAATACGCAGGAGTCTTGGAGAACGTGGTTGAATTGCAACTGTTATTACTTATTTTTTTACGCGAGGCAAAAGCCAAAGTTGCAACCGAATGAAAAACTAAGTTTTGGATTTAAAGAAAAATTTTCAGTTCTACAATTAAGATGAACACTAAACAAAAACTCAGAATTAAATCTTCTACAATTAGTTAATTAGTTAATTATAATTAAATCTTCTGCAATATACAGTTAAAGAATATTCAAGCTAAACTTGCGTACATATTCAAATCAGCCGAATTTTAAATCATAAACTTTTTTCAACTTTTTTAAAAATAATTATTCCATAGTTGTAAATATTCCCCGGTTGATTGACGCCAATGAGGTAAAATTTAGTGTATTTAATTAAATAAAGTAAATCATTTCAGCTCAATTATATTTATAATTAATTAAATTCACTTAATATAAATCAGAATTTTCCAGCTTCCACATTTATAATAATTATCGGGGAAGCAAATGAGCTAAAAACTTATTTTCATTTCATGGATTAATCGGGCTGAGATTTTAAGAGAGTAAATTTTTAAGAATCGCAGCAAATTATAAAAATTGAAAATTTAACATAAATGAATGTTGAATTTTCATCAGGAAATTCATTTTATTTATTTATTTAATCCTGATATATGTATGTATTTTTTTGAAAAACTTTTTTTAATCTCCCAAGGCATTAACTTAAATTCCATTTTATTTCTCTCACCAATAATTTGCATTTTCTGAGGCAAACAAAAAAGATCTAGATCGTATCCAATTTGTCCTTATACATTTGTTATGTATGTTGTTTTTAATTGCCAGGCGATAAATCAACTCTTTTAAACAGATCCCACTTAAAAGCGCTCGACGTTAATACAGGCGATAATGATGCAGGCATCGTCGCAGGCTGGTTGCGTATCTTTACAAATTTTCATCTTGTAAGTTTAATTCAAATCATTATCCATGTCATAAATTTGCTCACTTTTGAACCTTTATTCATATCTTTTAAGGCTCTTTGACACAAAGTGTGGAATGGCGAAAAATGAGAAGGTTACTGTCATTTTACGATTGCATTAAAACCCAAAAGTTTCTGTAGTTAACCTGGTGGTTTACGATATTCTGTTCGGACCGTGCGGAATCATTTACATTTATAGATCAAGTTAAATTGCATTTGCAGAGAGACCCGCGATAAGGGCTTCTCGCAGTCGGCATGCGGGAAAAAGTGGAGGAAACGTCGGTGGATGTATAACAAACGGCGAACAAACTAAAATATAATTATTCTGCATTTAATTAGTGCAGTTGTCAATTAACAATTAAGAAAGAATGGAAAATTTGATTAATTTTACACAAGTTTAAACCCTGAAAAAGGAAACGGAACTATCTTCATGCCTTTTGAAAACGGGTGGAACATTGCGATTATTTAGGTAAGGGAAAAATAATGGGAGTGATGTCAAAATTATGAAAGTACATAATTAAATAAATTAAAAAAAGGCGCGAGTGAATTGCAATCATATAATGAAAAGGGCAATCGATGACGATCAAATTTATAACAGAAAAAAGGTTACAGAACCATGAACGTGATGTATTATAATGTATGAACGTAATGCAGTGTAGTGACTCAATTCGTCGGTTAAAAAATGATGGGAAAAAAATCCGGGAGAGATTATTCGAAAGCACAACTCGGGAAAGGAGAAAATTCGGATTGGGATTTTCCTGTGGAAAAATTGAAATCATATTTTTTGGATCGACAAAGAAAGAGAAGAAAATTTACAAATTACATCGAAAATCCCAAACGGCATACTTGCTCAGATTTCACACAAGTGGCCTTTTCCAATCGTGTATTATGCACTTATCAGGGCATGAGCAATACATTTAACCAAGAGGTGGTAAAACCATATGTGATACAATGGAAAGCAATAAGTAGGTTCTCACCTACATTCAAAGAGAAGAGATGGAAAGCGGGAAAAATGTAAAATGTACTTTTATCGATTTATAGTAAAATCCGAGGCGGTCGCACTGGTTTCCTTTCTTACCGGCGAACCAGCGCAGCACAATGGAACTCAACAAAGGAAGAGGAAGGAATGCTGCGGCTCGCCGAAGGTTCAACCTTCGGCCGGGGATAAAAATTTAATCGCAAAGTGACGGAATCATTTGGGTGCTTCGTCCCGCAGGACGAAACGCCTGGATCGGGAATACTCACAGGATTTCCAGCGACTTCAGCGGCTCCAGCGCTCCCGTGGGAATCGACGTCAGTCGGTTCCCTTCGATCCTCAAATTTCTCAACTGGACCAGATTCTCGAAGCTTCCCTCCTCTATGTCCCAGATCGCGTTTTGATCCATTTGTCTACAATCAAAAAGGAAAAATCCTCAGCTCACCCATCGGGTCCTTTCCCATCGTCCCGTCCTTCGACAGTTGCTAAGCAACGTTTATCCTAAATCCCGACCGCTTCCCACACCCGCAGTCCCGGCCCGGTGTTTTATGCTCTTTCGGAGTTAAAAAAAGGAGAAAAAAAGAGGAGTCAGAAGTCGAAGCTGTGTGAGGCAGCCAGATCGAGGGAAAAAATGGGTTGCGAGCCTTTCAGCCCTTTAAAAAGGATAGAGACCCGGTAGTTTGGATTTCTGTTGGTTGTCAGCTCAGACAATGATAAATGTCTAGACTCGATTCTGCAATCTTGGCTCGGTCCCTGCTCCCGGAGTTCCCGCAGCCCGACGCGGATTCGAAAACTAAAGGAATGAAAATATTCGTTCGGCGCATCTTTCCCGAAGGGTTGCAAGACGAAACATTTCCAAAATCAGTCTATCGCCACGGCCCCTCCCAGCGAATTTGGGTGTGGAATGACGCCGACAACCACCCGAGGACCACGAGCGCGACGCGCGACCGTTTCAAACGGAGAAATGCTTCGGGAGAAATATTTTTCCCTTAAACCAATTCCAAAGACGGAAAGGGAAAATAAGAGAAAAACTAAGCAAAATTAACCGTTTGGGAGCAGAAGAGAGCGGATGGCAAAGGAAAACCATTAAAAGGAATCGAGGAGAAAATCCGAACGATCAAGCGGACGACGACCCCGAAAGGGGAGCGACCAACCCTTGCGAATGCCAAAGGAACTTGGAACCCCGCAACCTTTTTTACATTAAATGTACTCACAATGACGTTAGCGATTTCAGTGGGGAAAGTGCCTCCGAAGGAACCCTAGTTAGGCCGCAGTTCTGCATGGAGAGCCTTTTCAGCTGGAGGTTCGTCGAGAAGGCATCCGGATGAACCTTTTCTATCTTGTTATCTACCAGCACCCTGGAAGCACGCAGACAAATCCGGATTGAATTTCCACAGCCATTCCCTCGTTCCCTTTTTCGGGATTTCACCGAGTTTCGGGGAGGCTCCGCACAGCTCATCCATCAGGGAAGGCAAACAACTCTTCCCGGGAGACAAGTTATCCCGGATCGTTCCGTCTGCGAAATTCGACGCCGATTTATCGTCAATCCGAAATGACGTCCGCGGCGAAAGGAGCGAAATCGCGTCGAACCGTCGGCAAGAGCGGTCCTCACGGCGAGCTGGCCCCCGAAATTTCGAAAAGGAGAATCCCTCGGACGCCAAATTCTGTTCGGCGTCTTCGACAGTTCGCCCGGACGAATTTGCTCCGTCGTCGTGGATAAATCGGTTTAAAAAAGACAAAAAAAAAAAAAAAAAGAACGGGATAATGAAAACTTCCATCTAGCTGCGGGAGATTGAGCTTTTCCGGGGGATTCGTCGTCGAAGGCCAAAAAGGTTTTCGGCTCCTCTTCGTGGCAGCAGCGTCAGGTGCCACGAATGCTACATCCGTGAACGTACCTCTGGGAGCACCGCGAATCACTCGGCACTTTTGCTGCCGAGCTTGGAGCGTAATGTTTCTGCGATGATGGAATGCATCGCCGCATTTTAATTTCTCCATTTTTCATCACTTTTTATATCCATTTTGCTCCGGTGGGCAAAATAGTCAATTTAATTTCATTCATCCCATTTTCTTTTTCTTTTTCTTTTTTTTTTTTTTTTTCTTTATTCTTCACCTCTTTCTCGGTCGATTAAAATGACGAGCTGGATTTTATCCAGTGGCGAGAATGCTTCTCCAGCTTTCTGGACAGGGGAAATATATGCGATTGGCAAGTGCATATTTTGCAACACGAATAATGATCGCTCCGGATTGCCAGCAATAAATTTCGGGTTTGAGTGGATCTCGACGTCAACTCTCGTCCAGAACGTTACCAGAGAGAAACTGGACCGCTCCCTTCTCGTTTGAAATTTCCGTTTCCTCCCATTGATTTCCCTTGTTTTCGGGGGGGGGGGGTGGGTGGAGGGGGGCAACCCAACGGCGGCGTTGGTCTTTTTATTGGGTCTTGCCAAATGAAAGATCTGATGTTTCGCATCGAAATGCAGAAAATTCACTTACAGTTCCTCCAGGTTGGCCAAACCGGCGAAGGTGTCCGACGTTACTTCCGTCAGGTTGTTTCCGGTCAAGTCCCTGCAAGCGAAGAGAAAATCCAGTTAAAGACAATTATTTTTTGTTCATTTGGTTAAAGCGGTAACTGGAGAGGAATGCAGATCGGGTGCGGAATTCGCCTCCCGGTCACCAAATACCTGGGACGCCATTCGGATTTTGGTTCTCTCCTGGAAGCCATTTCCAGATTTCGGCAATTTTACATAATAAAAATCCACTTTTTTTTTTTTTTTTTTTTTTTTTTGTCTCTCTCCTCGCTTTCTGCATTCCCTCCTTATAACAGGAAGGTAAAATAAAAGAGAGGAAACAACTTTGAGCGAGCAAAAAAATAGAGCATTTCCTCCACATTTGTCATTTCCACTTCTTCATGTCCCTCTCCGGTTTCTTCCCTGGTTTGCGAGGAAATTGTTCCCGAAAGATATCTGGATAACCTTTCTCCCTGTCTTATAAACGATGTATCACAATGATTGAGAAGCATTATCGATTTTTCCGGTGCATTTCAAAGTCGCCTGTAAACGGAGGCTCGGCTCCGACCACGCAAGGGCCTGCCGCTAATTCTGCGGTCCGTTTGCATCGAGCCGGCAATCTCGCTGACGCTTCGACCGGAGGCCAAACTTTCCGCTGTCGGACTGAGAGATTTTTGTTTTTTTTTAGATCCGAGAAAAAGTTGGGAAAGACGACAGATCGGATGGAAGAGAATTAAGAGCAAACAAGAAAACTATTAAAAGTTTTGAGGTTTTCCTTTTTTTTTTTTTTTTTTTTCTTTTCCGTTATGCACTTCAAAAAATAAGTCATAAAAATTATGCTCTCGTTAAAGAGTTCGAAGCGGGTTTTTCGAAAAATCGGCAAGTTTCGAAGCGAGGCGGTTCCGAACGCCGCTCTCGGTTGCTTAACCTAAAATTTTCCGGCTAGCGCAATTGCGTGCCTAATAGACATCGACAGACATTTACAGCAAAAATCTTATGCCAGTTTCTTCCTTTTTTTTTCGCATTTTTCCCATTGCTGGCATATATATTAAGTACCGATAGCAAGAATTTTCCATAAAACCGCAAATCGCATTCAGACGATCGACCTCGAATGGACAGTTTCAAGTTTTTTTCCGCTCCACAGTCGGAAAATCTCAAACCTTGTCTTCGTTTGCATGTATATTTTTCCGTTTGGGGTTGCTTTCAGGCATCAGAGCCTCTTTTTTTCGCATTTCGATCTCATTCCGCTTGGCTTTTCCTTTCTATTCGGTTACCTTTTACGAAGAAAAAAAAAAAAAAAAAACGAGGCATCAGACAGTGCCGCAGCTCCGGATCACATCCTCCGCATCCGGCAGCTCGGCTTATCCTTTCCTCCTTTCTTTTTTTTTTTTTTTACGGAACGAATGAGACCTTTCGAGAGCTGGCATTAGGGAAATGGGAAGGTTGAGAGTCGAAATATTTCCAAAATATCGGAATATAATCAAAGTACAGAATCGAAAGGGCCCCAAACTGCCGACGCTTTGTCACTATCAGAAGTAAATAATACAAGTTATTTTCCCTCATCTTTTCCACTTTCCTATTTCTCCCCTGAGTGTCTTAAAAAATAAAACCGTTTTCGTTCCGTTTGCTGATTCAGTGTGCTCCGTCTTTGGTGCAAACGCGAATTCGTCATGTATTTCGATTTGATTTTAAACCCGGAGACTTGAACGGGAAATTTTGCGGGGTTCCAAATCGGGAGCACAAAACGGCAGAGCCATGAGAACTAAGCCGATGGAAATTTCGCAGATCCGCTGCTGCATCAGTTGTCACTGGAGCGTTCCTCTGGAAAAATCCCCGGGAGAGTTCCCCGACGAATTGTAATTAATTTTTACGATCTATCATAAAATATCAACGTACGGGGTGCAATAAATAAACATATAAATATCTGGAGTGTATCTTCATATCTAACATCCAGAGTGCATACATATATATATATATATATATATATATATATAAAATCGGGTCAAGTTATGGTTTTTCTCGATAAACACAGATTGATTCGCCATTCCATTTGCATGCATTACGGAAAATGCGATTCGTGGCTTAAACGGCGGGGAACAGCGGAAAGTGGCAGGTAGCCAGTCCACCTCCTCAGCAGGAAAGCGACTCTAACTCCGGTCGAACTTCCGGGTCCGACTACTGCCACTAAATGGTGTATTTTATCCATTGCGGCTGCAATTGTGCTTATTGAACAGGGCGTTCAAAATTTAAAAAAAAAAGTTTCTGCGTGACTATTGCTGGTGGAATTTCGCGGAAGGGCCGCGTCTTCTGACACTGCATTTCCCGGTCTAACCTAACGACGGTCCGACGTTTGCGAGGTGAAGTCTCCGTTAAAAAACGTGTCTCCTGCGGCGCGGTCCCTTGCTCGAGATTGTTTCTTTTGCACCGTTGAGTTCCGGAGCGTTCGCAATCGGAAGGCCTTCCAGGAGTTTTCATCCCCGATTCTTATAAATCATTTTCGGATGATGGACTCTTCGATTTTAATTGCTGCCACGACTGGAGCCTTCGCCGCCGATCTGCACCGTAATTTCGCAAATTGCTTTCATTTCTTTGTCCATCTTGTTTCTCTTTTTCCTTTTTCTCGCAACCGATAAATTTTCTTCGCCACTTAACAAATATGAAAGGTAAGATTTATGACTTTGGCGAAGACTTCTTTTACAAATTGAAAATATATATATATATATATATATATTTTTTCTCAATGGGGGAAGAGAAGAAAAATGAGTTGTAATGAAGTGGAGACTGCGATGATTGATGGCTACAGTTTTGTTGCCCACATAAAGCGTCCCGTGCAAGTTTTCAAACGGTTTTTAATCATTTTTCATTAATCGTTTCGATTTTTATTTCTTTATCCTGAATTTTTCTGATTCGCTTATCGGCGACTGACTGCTGACTCTCGCGCGGACGAACATCCGTTGTTCCGTCGTTTCCGAAATATCTGCTTTTCCTTCCGTGAACGGGCAGAAGGCAGACCTTCCAAATGGCGCGTGATAAACGGGAAAAATGCGAAACCCGTTCGAATCCTTCGTCTTCGGAGCGTTCGCTCGTTTGGAATGCGTTCGACGCCCGCCGTCGCCCGGTCACTTAAAATTCAGAGATGTGCGGCGACGTCCCGAATGCTTCGCTTACCTTACGCGTAGATTTTGTCCCGTTTCAAAGGCCGCAAGTTAATTTCCTCGAGCCACGCGAAAGTCAACCGAAATGTTGATTGACAGCTCCTAATCGGGTCGATCTGAATGGTGCCTAATTAGCTGCACGCCCCGGAGACAGGCTTTGGCGGTGAGTCGACTCCGAACCGTTGCAGTAGCGCTCACCGGAGTTATTTCGCTTTGAATTACTTCCCGCTTCGAAAGCCGACGGTGACGTGGCCGGGGATTTCCGCCCCCGAGCGGAAGTCGAGTGCACTTCCGCTTACGGCTTCCCTTTCAACCGGGAAGAAAGGAAAAGTTGCGGGGGCACGAAGCGTCGACCGAAATCCGGGCCCGCGGTTCGAGCTCCCCTTTCGCGATGACGCGGACGCGGCGATTCCTGCTTCCCGGACGTTGCTCCTCCGCCTCGGTTAACCTTCCGGCGGAGGCGGAAGCGCGGACATTTTTTTCAAGCATCTCGCTTCCCCAGCATTTTGGCGTCTCTCCATTCGCCGTCGGTCACGTCGCATTTATTTAAGCGAAATGTGATTAAATTAACCTTCGAAAATGCCGGGCCGGCTGCCCCGAAAGCAGTCAGACTCCCTTGTCACCGTGCCAGTAGTAAGAACAACGGAGAAATTTGTCGCTTTTTAATTTTACCGGGCCATTCGCGGTCTGCTTCCACTTCGGCGGTCGGCCCCGCGGGGGGGGTCCGCCCTCGAATTTTCGCCCCGAAAAAAGTTCCCCACCGCGTTCTTTTATTTTCGTCTCCGTCCGCTGATCGTTATCGTACGACGCTAATGACGTCATAACTGACGCTTATTTCCCTCGTTTTTCCCTTCCAAATTGGACGGGATTTTCCGGCTCCTCTCTTCGTGCGGCCGCGTCACGAACCTCGGTACCTTCGAGCGTATTGTTAGCGTTCCAGTTCGTGATTTCGACTTCCCGGCAAGCTTTTTGTCCGCAATGCCGTCGCCGCTGACGAGCGATTCCCGGAGATTCCTCCGCAAAAATATGAAAAAGCAACTTGGCACGGGAAGAGTCAGCGTCTCGGAAATTCGGTTTATCCGAATCAGGTTTCGTCCGGTAGGTGCTGCAGTAACGCAGAAAAGCGTCATCCCTCTGCCCTCGCACCCTTTAATAAGCATTTAAAAATTTTTTCGCAGTCCCGAAGTGGAAATTATCCTTCGATTTCGATTTTATGATCCGCTTTTGCATTTTGGATGTAAATGGGATTTGCCCGCGACGTCAGGCAAATGTCCTCTCGCGTTTAAAGCGAAGAAGTGCCAAGTCGGACAATCCTCGGAGCCGAGTGAAACAAACAGCAGTATCACACAGAGGTGACAATTAGAAACTCGGTCGAACACAAACAACAGTAAAACACGGACAACCGGAAAGGAAATTTATAACTGCAGGATAGATAAAAAAAGGAAAGCAAAACACAAACAAAAAAAATTAACGAAGTGACTGCTGTTTGTTTGCTGTCTGTCTAAAAACGTTGAAATTTATTGTTATTACTACTTTTTTGCAAGTTTCCGGTAAAAATTTTCGCTTTATTCGTGCTCGAGATTGACGATTTTTGGAACGATCGCACGATGCGGAAGAGCACCGTGGTTCCACGATCCCGGATCGGCGTGTGACACGGAGATGGCACGAGTAAAAATCGTCTAAAATGCAAAAATGGAAGAAGGCGAAAATGTACCGCGGTTATTTGTCCGGTTACCTCAACTCAACTCATTTATCGGAGGCATCATTTTGGTAGTCAAAGGAACTTCTGCCAGTCATTCGGAAGAACCTTTTCCTTTTTCTAAATGCGCCATTCACGAAACTCAAAATATAACTCTTTTCAATTAATTCTGACAGAACTCGTTTTTCAATAAAGCTACATGACGTAATTGCTCGTGCAACAAGATTGATGATAGACCTGTCAGTAATTGGTCCATCCGATTCATCTGGAGTAGGTGCGAGCTTCGATCCTCTCGTTCGGAGCAGTTCGAAATGGAGCCGGAAAATCCTCGAACGCCCCAGGCTCTTCGCGTTCGTTCTGCAGTTGCGACGGATGCACCTCTCCGGGCTCGCATCGGGCACGGGAGCGGGAGCCGGCAACCGATTCTGACACCGGATGGAGGTCTGCCGAAGACCCGGATGTTTGGCCCTTCCCCTTTGAATAACGCCCTGCGATAATATTTCTTTCACCCCTGTGGATCTATCACCGCTCCGGGGCCTAATGACACGTAAATTTGTGCGACACTTCTTTTAATGCCGGGAGCTGTACCATTTCTCAGCCATCGCATGACGTCTCCATTGAATTTTTTCCACCGTTAAACCTTCCACTTGAGCGATCTACAATGGAAGTTTCGCCATTTCTAATAATTTTTTTTTTTTTCCTTTCTCGAAAATTACAAAGACTGGAACCTTTTCCAAATTGCACTTGCTCCTGAATGGGCCGATCAGAGACGTCCTGGGGCTTGACGTCCGCTCCAAGCGTTTTAGAACGGAATCGAATTATGATTTTCGGCGCTGTTCCCGCGACGAACGCCGACCCCCGAAATCAGTCTCCGGGCCCGCGGGAAAAAAAAGCTCTCGGCCTCGGAACGCAAATTTTGGGGCGTCTTCCGCTTCGGAGCCCCCCGGCGGAGGTGCGCCTGCCTTTCAAACCTCAGCCGGAAGCCCGAGAGATGCGGGTTTGGAGCCTCCGCGATTCGTTAAAAGGAAAATAGCGCGAATAATGGCTGAATAAATGACCTCTTCATCGTCTCAGCCGCTTCTGAAAAACTGAAACTCGGCGATATCGCTTAAACTTGTTTCTGCACGAATGAACCCACTTACGAAGTTCCGACCGGGATTTCCAAAACCGGTTGCGATGGGAATTCGCTCGAAGATCGGCGGAAAAGCGAAGGAAGGATCGCAACATCAGCGGGTCGAAGAAAGGGCATCGAGCGACTGTTAAAAAGGAAAATAATGGCAGTAAAAAAGCCTTTGAGCCCGAAAGTCAGCAACCCTTGGAGCCTCCTCCCGCGTCGCTGTCACCGCTCTGACAACCGCTGTTGTCGCTCGTTTCCGCAATTGCTTTTATGTTAATTAATTAATTAATTGCTGATGTCGTATCTGTCTCGCAGCGGTTTCCCTCCATTCCCGAACGCGCGGAGACGGCCTTTGTTATCGCCCCCGTTCCAGTGCTTTCGGACCTTTTCTTGATTAAGCGGATCCTTTCGGCATCACAAAACGAGAGGGCGAAGGTAACCGAGTCGAAAAATCTCTTCCCGGGGGCTGCAAGTTTTCCCCTTGGGATTTTCTCACGGTTTTCCGACCCGTTTGGGGAGAAAAATTTTGTTTCGTCGAATTTTCGAACGCCGCGCTCCGGGAGCGAAGAAGTTCCCCGGGTGGGGGGGCCAACTCGAGAGGAAAATAATTTCGCGTCTTAACTCTGCAAAGGTGAAGCGGACGAACGGACCGCGGAGATGACTGAATTCTTTATGAAAACGAACAAGCGTCGGGGACGCTTTGATTTATGTCGGGAAAAACAAATTTCTGTCCCGTCCCCGCTGCTAACGTCAGAAGAGACGGCGGGAGAAACTGAAAAAGTGCAAAAAGGAATCGCATTCCGCCATTTCCCCCCGGCGGGTCCTTCCGTCGGATAGCACCTTCCGGTCGAGCGCAAGGAATCATCCCTTTTTCCGGTGGCGCCCGTGCACTACTGCAACCCCGTAAATGCCGGTAGACGGCTCCTTTTCCGTTCGCGCATTCGATTTCTTAAGCATTCCGCCGTCGCCGTGTTTTCCTCTGCCCTCCATCGATGGCCGCACGGACCGAAATGATCGCTGTCAATTTTCCGACGCATTCTCAAGTGGATGATCTTTCTCTCCTTTCATTTCCCATTTAATTTGACGGGAATGGACCGAAGGCTGACGCTCGCAAAGGGGGCAAAGCCCCGAAACTTTTGCTGTCAGGTTTTCCCTCGGCTCTCTTTTCCCATCACGGTATCGGTTTGATTAATGTTCCGGCAACGGTTTCATCTCCCACGTCGAAGCAGCTTCGAGCTTGTGCGTCGGAAAATGCTTTTCGGATTTTCCCCACCGAACCGTTATCCGTTAAAAGGTTGAATGCATTCGCGGTGAAGGAAGAAGCGAAAAGGTAATCAAGGCTCGTCTTCCCGGGCTTTTTTTTTCTTTCCGTGCTTCTCCCAGTTAATTAAGTGGATTCCGGATCCTCAATTTTTTTCCCCGGTTTTTTCGCTGAACCTTTTACCCGGGATCCCGTGACATTCGTTTCCCCCGCTACCCGTGTGGAAATTGAAAAACTTTTCCACCGCGCTGAGGTTTTCCCGGGATCGATTTTAGAAATCCGAATGCTTGCACATGCAAAATGGATCATTTTTCGGCTCCCAAAATCAAATCGGACGCCGAGGTTCAAAAGCTTTCCGTTTGGGAACTGAAGGAAAATTAATACGTACACGTAAATATTCTACAGCCAACTTCGAAGCAGGTTCTGACGACTCGAAATGGGAACATTACCGCAGGATTGGAACCTTCACGGCAAGTGTCCCGATTTTTCTTCCAGCGGCAGCAAAGTCTGGAGTTTGGCGAAAAAAAGTGGCGCTTTTCGACTCGTCTTCGCGGACTTTTCCAACAGCTCGCCACCCAGTTTGCGAAACTCGGTCACCCCGGGCCGATCTCGCGTTAGCAAAGAGCGTCAATTTCCCGCTCGTACCGTTAAAAAAAATTTGATTGGCTCAGAAGGAGCTTTTACGAAATCATTTGCAAAATTTTAAGCCAATGGCAGCCGGAGATCGCGGCGAAATCGACCAATAATCAACCCCCGTAACTCGTTACATTTCGATGCAAATAATTAATGGGTGGAGTTTTCCTTCGATTTTCAATTTCGCTCACGTTGACGCTCCGTGAAATTTACGCCTGCTGCGATCAAAATTAAAAGTTCGCCCGCTCCGTTTCCCCAACCTTCCGACTTAGGCTGGTGCCTGGGTCCGAGGCGCTTCCCGATTCTGACAAATCGCGGAGAAACCTCGTGCGCTTTCCTTCTTCGGGACGACATTTGCTGGGGAGCACGCTTTAGGGCGGAATCGTCGGGAGCGCCGCCTCGGAACAAGGGAGGAAGAGAAAAGAGCAGAAGGAGGGGGAACAACAGAAAGGCTGTTTCTCATCGTTCGAGCAATAACAACAACTGCAGCAATTGACAGCGTCACGTTCCCGGCGGATAATCCTCGTTTTAACGGCGATCTCCTCGTTCGATTTTTTTTTTTTTTCATTTCCAAAAGGGAGTAAAGGAAAAAATTATATTGCGACTTGAAATACGTTTAAATAATTGGACTCGCCATTAGGAGACTTACAATATTTTACTGTCAGCGTCGCGGCAAAGCACACGATGAAGAGGGAAAGAATTGTGCGGAATGGTTCGGGTTTTCCGGCTTGGGAACGGTTTCTTGGAGGCTTTCGCTCTAACCGTGCGTCGCGAACGGCCTCCGCCGTGATTTATGTGGGAGAGCAAAACGGATAAGAGGAACGGAAATGGGTTCTGCCTTCTTTGCGGAGCCGCTTTTTCGCGTAGGAAAATCTCGAGCATCCAAGAGAGGAAAAATAAATCGGTGCCGATTGGGAAGACGACGCCTGCACCGCTTCCATCGGAGCGTGGTTTTCGCGGCGCGAACGCACCTTGCATGTGAAACCGTCTCCGCGGTCGATTTCAATTTTTCGTTCAAAAACGAGGCAATTTTCTTGATCCGTCAGATTTTCCTCTCTCGCTTTCTATTCATCCTTCTGCTTGAGGCGCTTTTCACGGACCTACCAGAAAGTGAATGTGGAGCAGACGAAACTGCGTCAACGTGGCTCTAAGGAGATCAGTTGGATTAACGGGATCCGACACGTAAAATGGAACGGAACCGATGATTTACTTTGCCCGCAAACGTCACTTCCCTCTCTGTCACCCCCGTTTCCTAACCCGGTCGGGTTTCCCGAATTGAAAATTTCAAAACTTCTTTTATTCTCCCTTTTTTTTTTTTCCGGCCAGAAGAATGAGCAAACGAATTTCTAAGAGTCGGTCATCCAAACCTCGTGCAAAATATTCGACTTTTTGTCGAATTGACTGGAGCGAGCGAGTGCATTTCCCGCATCAGGGAGATACCACGATCACAGACTTTAAAATTGTCTCAGGCGACACAAGCGACAGGATGAAAAGTCGATGGCCAGAGCGTTAAGTCGATGGATGGATAAAGCGCGAGGCGCCGTCAGGATCCGGGATGACTGCCGTCTGCCGAAGCGGTGATCGGCAGCACCGCTGTCGGAAGACCAAAATGCACCGGAAACACTATAAAAAAAACAGGAAGCGAAATTATTCCCTTTTTTTTCCAAGGGATTTAATTAAGACATTTTGCATTCTGGAACCGACGCACGGGATTCGACGTCGTTTCCCGGGAGAGTGGGGAGCCGGATTTCGCCGGGGAAATTCCGAATCCAGAATCGGAAAGCAAAACAGTCGGGAAAAGCAAAAGGTTGGAAAAGCAGCATCGAAAATGGAAGCTGTTCGGTGCCCGATGGCAAACTCAATTAAGGATGCTGCACGAGAAATAAACGCACGCAGTTCATCCCTTAAGCGACTTCCAACTCCGTTTCCCATTTATACCCGCCATCATTTGGGGATTATTACGTTAAATTCGTTCTTTTTTTTTCCCCCCCCCTTCTTTCAGAGGGAAATTTTCAGACTTTCCAAATTACGTCTGGAAAATAATTTAGCTTAAATGCTTTTCAGTTTTGGCTGCCATCAAATGGATCGTTTGCCCTTTCTTCCTCCCCCGAAAGAGAAAAGCCCGTTCGGGGATAACCTAACAAGGTGGAATGTCGTTAAACTCTACATCGGTGTCGAAGTCAACGACTTGCAAATATATTATCATACATTTCGGGAAATGCCGATTCGGGGTCTAAGCTTAAACGAGATTCCATCAAATAAAAAAAAAAAAGTGAAAAATGACCGAAAAACGCGAACGTCTTTGTTTCACGGCACATATATCACAGATTCATGAAAAGTTTTGAATAGATTTCTGAATGTGAAAATAAAAATAAGACGAAAGGAAGTGGAAATGACAAAACTTACGATATTATTTCCCGTTTTAAGCAAATATTCGGGGAACTTTTATATTCGTTATCCGCTTTTAAATTTCTGTCGCGTCCCGGATCCCGCAGGCAAAACAGCGCCCAGCACAAAGCGCCGAACCCGTCAAACGCCGCCAAGCGACAAAGTCCTTTTCTCTTTCCGACAGCTCATGTGCCTGAGGATTATGAAACCGAGTTCGAGTGCGTTTTGCTCACCGAAGCTTTAATTAGTATTGGAAGCAACAGGTGGGAAAGCGATCTAAATCCAAAAAGCTCGTTTTTTCTCCGTGGCGATTCCTGCTGGGATGAATTACTGAAGCTCAAATCGAGGTTCGGATGCATGCGATTTCGGATAAAATTAACCCCGACGGTTATAAATTGCGAATGTTAACGCCTATAACCGCCGGCAGGGATATTAAACGGATGAATTTTCCGGGATTTTTTTTTTTTCTTTTTTCCTTTTCTATTTTTCGTGAATTAATGCGCCACATAAAAGGCAACAAGATGAAGAGATACTTTTTTCCTGTCGCAAAAGAGCACGAGTGAAATGTATTATAATATTTGACTAACGATCCTTCGAGGGTGGAATGGGCGTAAACGAAGCGGGGAGGCTTTTACGGGCTCTCCTACCCCCCCGCTTTCCCCAGGTCTCCCGCGAAAAGCTTTTCCTCCCCCGCAAAGAGACTCTTTCTTAGGATCCCGTAACAATACAGAGGCATTTTAATCCGAGGAGGGAAGGAAAAAAATATTGAATCGCAGTTTATTGAGAGATGCTTCCAGGAGCGCATACTGGAAATCCACCGGCGAATACCAGAGACGACGGTGAAAACTCGCCTCCGGATTTGATCAGGTCACTAAACTGGGAAAAGATTTTCCGACGCCGAAACAATTTCGGATTTTCCGATTTCGCCCCACGACGGAATGCCGTTTTCGCATCCCCCGCTTCGGATAGGGGGCGATCGCAAGTGAGATGTCCGCCAAACTGTGATGTACAGCGACCAACGTGCGGAAAAGCGAATTTGTGGTCGGAATCGCTGACGTTTTTTACCTCCTTCTTAGCGAGCGAATATGGATAAAGCTGATGCGCGGGAGATACGAACGTCGTAACCATAATTACAGCTTCTTCATTGCTCCATTTCATATTTAGATCGCTAATTTGCGCAGGGATTGGTCGAGTCACGGGCCGTAACGATGGCTCAGAATTTTCCGTTCAAGAAAAGTGTAGATTTCGGTTAACGTGCAAGGGCAGAACCGAAGCCATGTTATAAACCAAACGGAAATTGTACAAATTGTACAAATTGACACTTGCACATTGTCACCGCCGCGCACTGCAGGATCAGGCTGCGTTAGCTATGAAGTGGACTTTCGGCATGCGTAGGCCTCGGCTGCCTGTGCCGCATGGAAATAATCGAAAAGGAATTTTCGTCCGGCGCTCCGGAACTCATTCGGAGCACAGCGCCAACGGTCTGCACAATCGGAGGACGAAGCCTTTATCAAGGGATGATCGAAAAGAGGAAAACGCGTTCGATTTTCCCCGTGAGGGAGGAGGCTTTTCCGGGGAACTCTGCTGATTTCCCGGATGCTAAAAGGAAATTCGTGATAGGATTTCCTTATTGTTTCCCGCCGTGCGTAATCGGTTCGAATTTCCTGCGTGAAGGAAAATTTCTTTCAGGCTCGAAAATGCCTCACCCGCCATGCGTAACGATCGCTGTCGCACCCGAAAAATTTCGGCAGGGAGAGTTTTCCGGATGTTTCCCCTCCCCCCCCCCGGGGCAGGTTTTTTTCCTTCAAAAAGCGGGACAAAGACGTGGATTTTCATCCGAGGAATATCAATTTACAGCTTCCTTTCTTGTTCCAACAAAGGAAAAGCGTTTAAATATTTGACGAACTGCTTTGGACTGCGAAATTCACGTGTGTTCACAAAGGATTCTCGTCAGATATTACGCTCCAAACATCACACCGTGCTTCAGATGCACTCCTTGCTTCACCTACCATATAACATCAGCGTGAACGCTGATGTAATGGTTTTGGTGGGATTTATGAAAACGTTCAGACGTCGAGATTTCAAGTAAAACTCGGGCATGTCGATGGGTAATTTTTGATTTAGGGATCCTTTAAAGCACATCCATCGACGACAAAGCGTCGCACTTAAGAAAGCTGCCCTCAAGAGTAAATAAGCTCTTAAGACTGCCCGAAGAGCGGGGAGAGATGATTTCCAGGTTGTTCGGCGCTGTTCGGGAAGGTCGGGAATCCTTCCAAAAGAGGAGTTCGATTGATTGGCCAGGTTGGGGGAAAATCAATTTTCCTAGGCAAAATCCGGGATGCAAAAACTACCCTTCATCGGGGTCGCGGACCGGAGCCGGAAAAAAATTCGCCACCCAGAGCACCATTTTATTCGCAAATCGTGCAGACCTCGTGCCGCCGCTACGGAAAGTTCACCTCGGAGAGCGACACGGGCAAGACTCGGTTGCTTTTTCCGATGTCGCTGCTTTGGATCCACGTTAAACGAGGGCCCCGACGGGCTCTTTAACGGATCCGAGGGCCCTAAGAAAAAAATTGAAACCGCAGACCCGCGGGAGCTGGTTAAAAGGCCGACGAAGAAGACAGCGGCGGAAGGGTTTAAATTTTGAGCGAATTTTCTGACATTTTCACAAATCCTCCGGGATGAGCCATTCAAATGGATTTCTGTTACAATTTGAAATGCAGAACCGAATTAATGATGTAATTTCCGATACAATTACGCATTGGAGCGGGGCCAAAGAGCCTTTGAATTTTTCTTTTTTTTCTTTCGCTTTGGACCATCCAAATCTCGTTTTGTTTGACTTAGAAAAATTACGTTTAGCGCGTTTTCGCGAAGTGCCGCAACCGCGTCTTGACTCCTGCCACGTCTGCGGAGCTTCCAATCAAATTTCTCAATCCGACTTCAGTGGCGAAGATTCAGGTTTCGAAGGAGCGAAGCCGTGGTTCGGAACGCTTTTGGAGATTTTCGTTTTTCCGCACGCCCGGAATCGACCCCGACGTCGTATTTGGCGCCAAATTGCTAATTTTTTTAACTTTTTAATGTCGGCCTAAATAATAAATAACTTTCTGACGGATCGAGTGATTTATCATAAAACTCAATTCCATCCACGTCGGAACGAGATATAAAATAAATATATATATATATATAAATAAACATTTTGCGGTCTTCGTAATTTAACATTTTCATGCTCTGCCAATGTCCGTAGACGTTCGTTCTTTGAAAAACCCATCAATCTGATGCATTTTAGATTTAGGGAAGTATAAAAAGAAAAAAAGAAAAAGAAAATAAAAGCGGTTGAATTCTCGGGAACTTTTCAAACGTCCCTCGCACCATAAACTGCCTATCAGCTTCGTCCTGTCTTTGACACGTCCAAAGCAATAAGGTCAGGAGTTTTCGTCATCCGAGCCTTTTTTTTTTTTTTATTTTTTTGCTGAAAGCCTTATAAATTTCCCGCCAGATAAATCGATGTCCCGCGGTTTATGAGACAGGCACCGGAGCCTTTCGGGAAGGCGCTTGCTCGTTTTGGGGCAAAACCTAAATAAATTTACGCGATGCAAAGCCCGACGCTCAATGAAGATGCCGACAGGAAGAAAAGTGTCCTGGGTCCAGGAATTCCCCGGCTCCACATGTCGCACACGTCTATTGCCACTTCAATATTAGGAAGAAAAAAGAAAATTTTTTTTCTCCGCTCTTCCAAGCTCTTCAAGTTTTCATTCGGTTTTTCCCTTAGCACCCGAATGAACGGGGGGGTAGATGGGAAAATCATTGAAATCCGTCTTCGCGAATCATTTCGAGGACAGTTCGGATTGTAAAGCACTTGCGGTGCGACACCCTACACTCTAACCCCTGCTCCCGCAGAAAGCCGTAATGAAGATGAGGTGCGTGTGTATGTATGTATAAATTATAAAAACAATGTACGCAAGTAATTGTCGTATTCGTGCAATTTTATTGATGAAATGATATTGTGAATATGTCTCTATATGAATAAATTATACTTTAATTATCCTGAAATGGTATTGCTTTGTTATTTCTTCTGGGTGGAAGAAACTATTGAATGAAATATAAATTCGAATGCTTAATAACTAAATAAAAAGTTTTGGGGGTCGATTGAAAGAGGTTTTAGCGTTCGATAAACACATTTAATCAATCGAATTTCTTTTTAACAAGGAATTTAATTGCCTTTCCTTGCGAATTGCTGTTGCAGCAGTAAGAAATTTCCGAACTTTTTCACATTATAAAAAGAAAAAAAAAGTGATCAAAAGAAATAATTATAAATAACTTCTCAAGTCGAAATGCGAGCTTCTATTTTCAGCCTGGTCCAAATGTTCGCCTCATCAAATTTTTTGCACATAAAAAAAGACAAGGAGAATCGGCAATTTGCTGACCGATATTGGATCGTGGCAGAGTTCATTGAATTTTCGAACAAAAAATAAAAAAGAAAAACATTTTGGGAAATTCGGGTGACTTTTCGGGCGCTCCCCGCGAACGTGAATTTCCCGTGTGCGACTTTCTGTTTCGCCCCCGCGGTGAATACCTGATTTACGGCCGAATAATCGCGGAATAATTCTACCGTCTTCTGCTTCGTCCGTCCTGCTTCCTTCTCCCGGTTCCCTCCCCGTAGCTCACCTTACATGTTACCGGTTAAATTTTCAAACTTTCTCGCTCCTCCCCGGACCCCGACTGCCGATCGAGACAATGATTCGAGCCCGGTTTTCGCGTCTTCGCGGAAAACTCCATCGGAGATGCCGAAACCGCGATGATCGATGAAAGCGGAACGCGTCGGGGGTGCCGGGGGGGGGGGTGGTGTGTGGAAGATGGGAAAAAAGGAAGAAAATGGCCCGTCACAATTCCCAAACCGTAAATGAGTCTTCATTAAGGGCCTTAACGACCCAAACCGCTGGTGATTCGTTCAAGCAGCGGCATTAACGAAAGGCAGAGGTTGAAATGCTTTACTTTGTACTCCATTAAGGACCCATGTATGTGGCCCTCGAGAATTTCTCCGCTGCAGAGCTTTTACCGTAAATTTAAAGTATAAAACCAGTGCGAGGTTTTCCGACGCTCACACAAACGGCCGAGAATCGGCACGTGTTTCGAACCCCCCCCCGGGCCCATCACCGATCCATGGAACGGCATAAGATCTCCAGTGACTTTGCTCCGAGCCAGCGGTGCGCACACGAGAGAAAAACGAATCCAAATCTTCCATCAACTCCGGAAAAACTCTCCGAGAGGCTGCGTGAGGCATGACGATACGAAAAGTTCGGCCATTTTCGCCTTGCCGCGTTAAATTTATGTTCCTGATGCATTCTTCGCGAAAACGAATCATCCCCAAGGAGTTTTTGCCTTATTCCCGGACGATTGCGTCCCGCTTCTCGGGTTCCAGACTCCGCAGCAGGGAACATTTCGTTTCCCTCTTATTCACTCGCAAAATTTCATATAAATTTGTCATGGAGATGAGAAAAAAAAAAAAGCCCGAGTCCGTTAATCCATCCCTTAACCGGAGTTATTTTAGATTATTCCGGGGGCGGAAAATTGAGTTTTCTCGCTCCGCTCCCACCCGGAACACACGCGTTTTACGAGACTCGTAATTTCCCTTTAATCTACCTTTATGACTTTTACCCGTTAAGCTTCACTGTTCGCATTCGGCAAAAAGCGCCCGAAATTGAAGGCAAAAAAAAAGATTTTAAAATTTTATTGTTAAACAAATTGAAAATAAATCTGCTCTTCCCTTTTGCTTCGTCCGCCGTGAGGACGAAAATCCAAAAGGAAGTTGGATAAACTGAGTCGCCCATAAATTAAAGCTCCGAACCTAATCAGGACTTCCTCCCGGGCTTTTCGTCTCCTTTGAATTTCGAAAAATTAAGTTGCAAATTTCGCCATTTTTTTAGCCCAGGGGTTTTCTCCCCGCCGTTGAGAACGTGCCACCCCGGCATGAGCCGAGATCCGCGTTCCGCTTCGCCGAAAACTGCTCCGGCAGACGCGGAAATCTCACACCGGCAAGGGCGGGAGGAAAACGCGGCATCAACGCGAGTAAAGTCAAAGGAAGCGAAATCGTTCCCGTGGCTTGTTTGTTCTGGAAAGATGGAAATGGCGACGGGCAGAAAAGTGGAGGTCCGATATAAATAATGCAGGAATTCGGGGAGAGAGAATAATAAAACATCCCCAAGACCTAGAAGAAAGTTATTTCCGATCCGGATCGCATAAACAAGTCGTTAAAGCGGACGAGGAGAAAGGAAGGCAGACCGAAAGGGCTAATCCGCATTAAGCCCCACGGAGAGTGAATTAAATTTCCATTTGTGGGTATTTGATGCGGAAAATATTTACTGCCGAAGGAAAATCGCGTTCGCCCCCGACGCCGGCGTCCGCGGGAGCGCGAAGACTTTTCCCGCGGCGGAAGATGAAAAGGCGTCGAACAAGCGGAAATTGTTAATATGGAATAATATCGAGTGCTAAATCGGAAAAGGAATTATTAATCAACCGGAAAATTGACTGCTGGGGTTTGCAACACTGTTTTATAGCCGCCATAAATCTTTTTTCCTTTTCAAATTCCTTTCGTACGGGGCGATCCGAGAGGCATTTTTCTCCTTTCGCTTCGAATGTATTCATTGCGGAGTCTCAGTTCTCGGAGTCCCGGTGCGTTCGTTTTCCTCCCTCCGATCCCCCGAAGGGAGCCGAAAGGAAAAGGAAGGAGTCGCTGCGTTCAAGGGGGGAGACAGGCCCGCCCTTTGTCAGTATCCGGAACGCCGAGCGAAAACCATCGCGGCCACGCAATAAGAACCTCGCTCGTTTGCAATTGGGTTAAATTTACGTGTGGAAAATCTTGCCCGGAATTCCGGAACCAGAAGAAAGCCGTCATTAGGAACCATATTTTCGGTTCCAGGTTCAATTTTTTTTTTTTCTTCTTCTTTTTTTCCCCGATTGAGTCGAGGCGAGCGTTTTCAAAACTCCAGAAAAGTCGCGAACTCGATCGCAAAAGTGAGCTGCCTCTGAAATTGAGACAGGGAAAAGGATGCAAAATTTTTTTTGGCTTACGCTTTCCTGGCCACGGCCCTGGTTAAAGAAAACGCCACTTTATTTCGTTGGCGTAAATTAAATTGCGACAAATGTACATTTTTAAAAAAAGAAAAGAAAACTCAATTATTATATGCAAATCTCTTTTTCAGCTGCGAATGAGTTATCGCAGACAAAAAGCACCTAAAATATTATTTATCCATAAACCATAACATCATTCGCATTTTACTCCAGGGCAGTGCCGGATCACATGTGCAACTCAACTTGTTTTTATATCTTTTAAGCAATGTTTTATTAAGTAGTGTCTACATTAATTTTAATGAGGCTCAAAAATATTTATTTTATTTAAAGAATGCATGTGTATATATATCGGTGAGCTGTTCTGCTATTATTAATAATCGCAATTTCGAAGTGTAAAGCAATCTTATCAGTGCGCTTTTCCAACTGCTAATTTAAGAAGTAAAACTGGGCCGCCTTTTCCGTTCTGCTCTGATATTTTGACACCTTCCCAAAATGCGCCAGCAAATCGCGTCGATAAAATTTAAGGTTTTCCCCGCTTTCGGCCGGGAGAACTTCCGGAAAACCCGCGATCTGATCAGACCTCTCGGAAGTTTGCTGTCGGTGAACGGCGTTCGTCCGAGCAACGCGCAAAGGGAAGGGATTCGGCAAAAGAGCGAGTAGCCAAATCGAAAATGCTTAATTTGATCGAGCCAACAGTACCAAGCGTTATTTATATGCAAAAATGCAAGTTTCCACCTGCGCGGGACACTTAACTGAATACGGAAAACTGTTGCTGTCGCGATCTGAAGCTGCAACCAACAGCAGGCGACAATAAATAATGGCGGAAGCTTAAAAAGCAATGCCGCATTTGCAGCTTTTTATCCAGAGATTCGCGAGGCAGGAGTCCCGATTCCCGAAGTTTCAATGCGGTTTTATTATGTGCATTTGCGGTTGCGCGAACTTGGCTTGCGGTTGATCGCCGGTTCGTCCGGACCGACGCAAAAACGGCCCGGGACCGGATTTTCATCCAGGGCAATTGCTGGCCCTCAAAAAAAAAAAAATGAAAATGAAAAAATTTCTCTTCCCATAAACGCTCCGCTTTGTCGGAGAAAAAGGATTTCGCCCTTATCTCGCCGTATAAAAAGAATGAAACATAATTCGTTTAAACTGATGGAGGACAATGTGTCCCATTTCTCCATTTTCCGTTGCCCTGCATCCTCTTTCATGAGGAATTTATGCCTTTTAATCTCTCCGGTAAATCCTCGGCCGGCCATAAACTCTGCCCCGAATCCGCAATTCCCTTTTCCGGCCCTTTTTCAGAATTCGTCCGTCCCACCAAGAGGGCACGCAGCAGCAAGACGAATTCCCTCGGACGCTTCCGAACGTGTCGGGCGGCCAACTTCGAGCGATTCCCGCAGAAATTCCCGGCGCGGAGCTCGACGGAACGCGCGCAATTCGAAAGAGTCGTCGGAACCGATCCTTTTCTATTTTCTCCCGCTGTCGGATCCCCCGGGGGGGGGGGGGGGTTTGGCTCTTTCATCGTCAAATGAAACACTCCGCTCGTTTCGCGCAAAAAGATCGGAGAAGCGACGTCGGGAGGGAAGTCCTCTATTTTCGAAATTTCTGATAAACCTTTTCCGCCGGAAATTCGGCGTCCTCGAGCCTGCGAAGAAAGCGAGGTTTTCGCATTCGCATCGAGCCTTTTTAAGATTGCTTTTGCATCGGAACCTTAACGGGGAGGCAACATCCCGCCTCGACTGCAGCCAAAATGAATTTCAATATGCGAACCTTAAAAGTCGACTCTCGATTCAAGTGTTACTTAGAAAATCCTCAAATTTAGAACTTGAAACATTTTTTTTCTTTGCTTACACAATCGCGCACACATGCGTTGTAATGCACGTGAAACGTTTCATTCTGCCACCACAGAAGAAAAAGACTCGCAACGGATATTTAAAATTATAAGAATAAGTGATGTAACGTGTATGAATAAAATTCATGAATACCAAATGACATGTAGAAAAAAATTCTCTAAAAAGTATAATAATCGAGATCACTTTACGCATATTATACATAATATCCTTTTACTTAATTATACACTGTTTAATATACGTATATACATACACATATAATTTATTTATTTTTTTCGATAGCGTTAATTTTCGTTAAGAGATAAAAGAGAGAGAGAAAAAGCACCGCAAAATCTTAGCTAATAAATTTTAGTGCTGAGCCTTTTTTTTTCAGAAATTTAAAAACTAATAAATAAAAGTAATTTAGAGACTGGAAAGTTATCATATATTTTTCTGTCATTGTAAACAATTTAAAAGAGATTAATATATGTACTTGGAAGAGAGATAATGTATACACACTTAAAAAAATTGATATATTATACAAAATGCCAATACGAGGACTTGGCATTTTTAAATGACCATTAATCTGAAGAGCGCAACGAAAATTTGAAACATCCCATTGCGATGTTTCATCAGTGTGCACATGTATTTATATGATAACTTTCCGATATCTAAAATTACTTTTATTTATCGGCTTTTAAATTTTTGAAAAAGAAAGAATCAAGCGTCAACATTCGTTCGGTTAAGAACTTTTTTGCGATGCACTTCCTTTTCCTGCGCATACATCCGCGATACATCAATAACCGAGTCAGTTAATTCCTTTACTTTCGGATAACTAATCGGGCCACTTGCTCTGCTGTGAAGCGCATGCAGCATAACCTTTTCCAAGATGCATTTCACTATGCGGTACCAGGATTTTCGTTTGTCCCTTTCCCTGTTGTGCGTAAGCAGGAAATTGAAAAATTTGACATCGGCGCAACGTAAAGCGTCGCTCCCGTCGTCCCGCAACGTATTTTTCATGAGACTGATAAATCCGTTTAGCGCGGGGAGCGTTCTCCAGCACTCGGGAACGTGCCAGTGCACACGTCCGGCAGGGAAAGGTTCCAGCGATCGCGTTCGCGAAATTTTTAATTTTTCCTGCAGGAATTATTCCGCGGCATGTCGTGCTGAAAGTCGGCTTCGAAAGCGCAATTAATAACTTTCTTTCCGGATTCTCAAACATTTCCTTTAATTAAGATTAAATCATCATCTTAGCTGACGGAGCTTTTTCCCCATCTGACAAAATTTCCCGACTGCCGTAAAAGTTTTTGATTAATTACAAGTCAGGTTTCGCTTTTTTCATTTCCTCCGCGGATCCCGCAGCTTTTTCTTCCGCACTCCTCGCGGTTCGCGACGCTTTTCCCCAACGCGCGCTTCCCTTTTCTCCCTCACTTTACCGGGATTTCTGCGGAGGCCGAGAGCGCTTTTGTCTGCGCGGCGCAGTTCGCGCTATCCCTGGAAACGATCGCACTTTACCCCGCTCGACCGGAGAGGACAAAAAACAGGAAAGCAATCATTCGTCCATTGGTTTCAACGTTATAGTTTTTGTTCAAAATCAACCCCTGCTTTCGGACGGGGAAAAGCAAATGAAGGGAAAACCTTCGAACAACAAAACGAGGTTTGCCCAACGGGGACCTTTCGTCCGACATTCAACGCCCCGCGAGATATCCCATTAATAATTAGTGCATGTTCTCCACGGTCGGTTGCAGCGACTGAAAACCCCCGTAGGTAAGGTACGGCTGAGGTACCTGTTACCGAATACGGGATTTTCAAAGTTGATCCCTGACTTTACGTAAAAACCGAAGTCGCCGCTGTCTGGCCCTGCAACGGAAGCGATTTCTGTTGCGGAAACGAGACGGTAAATTAGCTCTCAGCAAAATTCTTATTGTTTTTACGATTCCAATTACAATCAAACGCGGATTGCGGTAAGAAAAAAGTGTTTTTTCGACTTCCGAAATTGAAAACTTTTCGGCGTCGAAAAGAAAACGTGGAAAATCCTCCGCCATCATCTCAAGCTGAGACCCATCATTTCCCAATTTTTTTTTTTTTTCACTTTAATTTTATAGTTTTCCGATTCTCCGGCAGTTTGTTATAAACTTTAGCACCGAAGTTTAATGCGTCTTATAATTTTTTATTGCTCCATTGTACAATTTTTTTTTTTTTTATATGTATAGACCTTTGTGGAAGAGAAAAAAAGAAAATCAAAGAAGAATCTGGCTATCGACCAAGCTCTTATTCAGCATCTTTCTCCTTGGTTCGGCCTCAAATGATCGGAATATAATAAAAGAGGCGAGAAAATGCGAAGCCGAGAGAAAATTCCCAACTGGAAAAGCAACTCTGGACTCTTACCCTGCTGAAAATCCATCATATTCCCAAAAGGTGGATGGCGTTATTTTTAAAGGGATTTGTTGCGTTTGCACGAATACCGCCTTTGTTTTTTGTTTTTTTTTTTTGCATTTAACGGAAAATCTTCATCCCTAATTTTCCGGGTTTGAAAAACGCGTCCCAGGGCATTAATAGAAAATTTGAGGAGATGGTTTCCCGATAGCGCATCTTTGGCGGATTTTTCCGGAGAGGGAAATAAAATGGGGCAAAAAGTTATGATCCAAGCGTTTCGCTTTTTTAATAAATTTTATTGACTTAAAAGAAAAACATTTTTTATTCCAATGAATAAAAACACTATGATAATTTATCGTCGGATTAACTCTGTCCGAGAGAATATATGTTGTGCCAAATGAGATGTGGGGGGGAAAAAAAAAAGAGTTGCCTTTTCCGCAAAAATTTCCAATATTAGCTAGATTAACCATTTTTGTGGATATTTGCTTGTGGTCGGTTCCATTTTTGAGCCAGAATTTAAGGCGGTTACCTTGGACGTGGAAAATAAAAATATTTTTATGGAAACAAAGGGAAAACGATGCATTTTAAAATTAAAGGCAAGAGGGATGTTTAGGACATTTTGTAAATTAAATAAAAATCCTTTGATTTCTGAAACGGAGAAGTTAACAACAGAAATAAACAGCTTCGATTAAATGTCAGACTCGCATAAACAACTAATCATTTTTATTACGCTGATTCGGTTTGAATTAGCACCACAATTAACTTAGATACGACTTCGTATCCATGAATAAGATCTAATGACAATCTTAAATTCGATGTTTAGTAAAGAAACTTCCATGCCACGTGTGATTTTCCTCGTCTTAGTTCAGGTTTTTGCAGCGATTCTTAGTGAAAATATCATCCGACATACCTTATAAGATTTAAAAAGGCAAAAGATTAAAGGATCCGTAAAAGACTCAATAAAAATTGAAAATTGATGCAAATTGTAAAGACTTAATACCTGTGGAAGAATATTTATGTGTGTATGTACATTAATCCTTTATTTTAAAACTCATCGTTCCCGAGGTTTTAAAAAGGCCAGGAAAATTTTTTATTATTTTTATATGGTCATTCCCAACGTGGATAAATAAAGGTTATTTCAAAAATAAAAAAACTTCTTTCAAAAATAAAAAAAAAAGTGTTCTCAATAAAGTCAAATTTTAATTTTCCTTCGAATGCCACGATGGGGAACGTTATAAAAAAAAAATGCTGAAATTCTGATGAAAAATAAGGAGCAAATGGAAAGGAAGAAGAAAAAACTTGGCCATTTCAACAAAAGCTAAGAAAATAAAAATTATTTTTATGCCTTGGTGCGAGGGAGCGAAAAAAATAAATTCCAACTGTAAAAGGCCGAGGAAAACACCAAGGCAGAGGGAAATCCATTGCGAGGAAAACCATTCGAAAACACCGAAGCAGATCATTTGAAAGGAAAGAGAGAAAAAAAAAAAAGTCAGATTAAGCGTTTAAACGAATTTCCCGAGACGCATTTCGCCCAAAACGTGGAGACCGTCTCGTGCCACGATGTGGGGAAAATGAGAGTCAAAAGCGCAAAAAAAAAAAAAAAAGTTTCTTAACAAGCGAGGATGACAAGGCCTCCCGGCCCGAAAGTGTACCTCGTTCCGACTGCTAAAAAGGCGCTGGTTCCGGGGGCCAAGCACAAGAAAGGGGATAAAAATCCACCCAGGCGAACGCCCGAAGGAAACGAAAAGTTTCGTCGTCGGAGCCCGTCGACGTGGCCGGAAAATTCGGCGACGGCGGCCTCGGAAAAGCCTTGCGGGACGGTTATTTTTCCTTTTAGGTGGGATGGGAGACCCATCAAGCACAGAACTCCGATAAATGGCGCGCGCTTCGTGCACCCCCACAATGTGCATAATAAAGAGGAAAAGCGAGCGACCAGAAGTCGAATGGGAGAGAACCCGACGCCAAATGGTTGTAACGTCCTTTTTCGGATTCGCTAAAGCGAATCAGCCATTAGCCGTCAAAGTATTCATGTATAAGCGCCGTTCGATGGGTCGTAAATCGTCCGAAATCGCTTCCTTTTGGGTTGATCAACCGCTTCGGGTCACGCCAGGATCCGCAATTGCCGTCGCAGATTGCTTCAGGTGTTCGCCGTCTGCTCCTTTTCCAAACGTGAAAATGAATTGAATTTCTCTCGTTTCGCTAGCTTTTCCCGAATTTCAAAATCCGCGACGGCAGCGACAGCCCCGGGGGAGAAATCCAGCTTCCGAAGACGGTGCCGTCGCCGTTTGCGCAACGAAAGAACAATTCCGCGGATAAGTTGCGCTGCAAAAGACGGAAGCAAATCGAACGCGATACGTTCGGTGCACATTTTCAGTTAACATGCGGTCCTTTTTACCAAGCAAAAAGTTTTTCGTTCTCCCGACCGAAACTCGCGCCCGATCGAGATGTTCGTTAGGCAGCGATCGATACATCGCATCAGCCGTCGTCCACGGCAAATGGATAACTTGACATTCGTGACGGCATAAAAGTCTGCGAATGATGAATTTTCCCGCAGCCCACACGCCGCGTTAATATATTTTTACTCTTTGTGTGGGATCGCAGCTCAAGGCAGACGAACGGAAGCGTTGTCCGCGAACCACGATTAATGCCCGCAGCAAAATGTCTGCGCATCGCATCCCCACGTTACGTGACTTTTTTTCTTTTTTTCCTTTTTTTTTTATCGCGGAAAAGAATAACTGCGGAAAGTTTCGCCCTGCCGGGCGAGCCCGACCCTCAGAAACGAAAAGGAACATCGCTGTCGTATAATCGAGAGCGGATTTTCTCCAGGAGGGAGGCGTGGCTTCGTGCTTTGCCTCCGAAGGAAAAAAAACGCTCGCTGGAAAGTTGCATTCATATCATTGATATTTACAACCAAGATGCTTGTCGCCTTTCATTATTGATTTCATACAGAGAAAACAAACTCTCGGCCTTCCGTTCGACTCTCCCATAACTCCTCCGAGCTCCTCATCCAAAAATTATTGTTCACGCTCCAGAATTTTCTTAAATAAAAATGACCAAATTAACGTCAAACTGCCTCGAAAAGGGTTGTGACGGGGGTGAAAAATTATTTTCGTCACCGAACAAAGTGTCACACACCGACACCGAATCTTGGGTCAAAATTTTTCGCATCTTACATCTCCCTTACATGCATATATTTTATGATAATTCCGATGGATTGACTACCCCGGAGGCTTAAAAGGAATAATTTCGCCTTTTTTTTTTCTTTTTCACGCGCACGAAACGCGAGGAGCTCCCCGATCCGTCGAACGAGCTCCGCGCACCAGCATCGTGGAGGCAGAAGCGATTTTTCCCGCTTTTCCGGTGGGAAAGGAAGAAGGGGGAGTAATCCGGGACGGCATCTGGGTGGGAAAGAAAATCCGAGGTAAATTACCGATGATGGAGGGGACCATAATTTGATGCCCGAAACTGAGTAATCAGACGAGGCTCAACCATAAACCTCAACTTTGCTTTAACGAGCTTCCCTCCCCGCGTTCCCGCAGGATGAGAGTAAATCTTAATAATCGCCGAAGTTGCTTACAAAGCTCCCGGGTCTTGTTCTCAACTAGATTAAATTTTTGCCTTTTTTTTTTCCGTTGACGAAGATCCCATTACTTCGCCCTCGACAGCGGGAACGGCGACGGGCAGAAAACCGCCGCGGCCTGTCTTCGGTAAATTCGGTCACATTCCTTGCACGGTCCGAGGGTGGTGCACCCCATCATTTATGAGCGAAAATGCTGACGCGGGCAATAACATTGAAATTTTGGGAAATGCACGGCATTAAGTATAACCGGTGGCCTTCCCATTTCTTACTGTAAAGCTCCATCACAGGAAATACAAACTGTAATCGACTTTAGCAAGCAAAACGATTGCAAAGTTGGATTTTGGCCATCGTTATGCGCTTGAAATTGGCTAAACTCTTGATAAATTATTTCTGTATCAGATGAGTAATATCATTCCATCTATGTGGAATATCCATCTATGTATCAGTAATATCTATATGGGCCGCTCTAAAAAAAAAGGTTCTCATCTTTTTTGAAATACCTTTCTCAGGTGGAAAGTCTATTCATAAACTTCATATACACTCATTATGAAGTTCCTTCCTTAAAACCTGTTTCTTATTAAATGACGAAGGTCTCTTTGTGCGCAACCCTAAAACATCAACCGAAAGCTCCGACATTTTGTGATAAATCGCAAAAAAAAAAAAACGTAAATGTAATTTATGGTAAGAAACGTGATGTTTTTTTCTTAATATTAATAGTTTTTCGATAAGTTTTGCCAAAGTTGAAAGCAGACGACTTAAATACGGAAAATAAATATTTATTTGAAATAAAAAGTAAAACTTAGGGGGGAAAGAAATGCAAAATCCATTCCAAGATAAGCAGCAGAAACGACGGCAGATCTCTCAGCAGCAGAAGTTATCTCGAAGACAGTGAAACGGCAGAAATGAAACCGTCGGCGGGGGAGGAGGGAGGAAGGTGGAAAACGGGAATTTTTATTGGAACCGGGGGATGGAAAACAGAAGCCAATGTTCTCGGTAAGTTGCTCATCTAATGCTAAAAACGAAAAGCTGTGGAAAAGCGTCGCGGATCGGAACGAGCCTGGGGGAGAGCGGAAATTCCCGGATGACTTCTCGTCGGGACGATTCGCCGCTTCCGGAGACTCGTGGAGGGGGTGGGGAGGGAAGGGGTGGCGTGCCGAGAGCAACGCACCGAGGGAAGGAAGCTCGCAGTGCAGGATCCGAATCCCGCGCCTCTTCCGCGCAAGAAGAACGTCGAGTTTGGCCAAACCGAGGTTCCCCGGCGACCAAGGTAAAAAAACGGGAAACGAGGAAAATCGGGTGGCAGCCTCCCAGGTCGCAAACTGCGGGGCCGGGCGAAGAGACTGTCGGGAAGTCGCTGCCAAGATCTGGGGCTGCACAAAGGGCGCCCCGCATTGATTAATGGTCGTTAAAATGTAAAGGACTCCCGTGTCGAAATCCTTTTTCCAGTTGGATCTTTCTTTAAATACAGGAGCAGTGGGGGTTTTCCAGGATGTACTTGCAATGTTAAACTGCATAATAAAAGACAGGGGAGGCCTCTCTTCCCTGCCTTCGGCAATCTGCGCGGCAATTTCCCTTCTTCCTAGGAACGATCGAACGTGCGACAAGTTGTCGGCAGACGACTCCGGTCCCGGAGCAATTCGGGCCGCGCTTTGTTATTGTCCGGACACGTAAAAAAGGCGCAAAAACCTTGATCGCCTTTTCTCCGCATTCCAAAATAAAACGCATCTCGCGGAAAGGAAAACGAAACGTTTTTTGCGACTAATACGAACCTTGTCAGGAAGATCGAACCTCCTGTCACGAACCTTTTCCAGTGTTCAAATTGTCGCCCCGTTTTCCTCTTCTGACGGTTGAGAGCGATGGCGAGGCGCGGCTCTAACGGCGAACCGATGTTAGGGGGCCAGCAACACGCGCGACGGCGAAAAAAAAAAAATCAGAATGCGCCAATAAATAATTGCGATAAAGACCTGCGGACAGCCATTTTGAAGCCGATGGCGCATCGCGTTTCCAAAATCGGAACATAAAAATCAACTTTTATTTTTATTGTTTCGTTATTCGAATTTCCCCGCGGCTCGATTCGCCCGGTAAAACCGGTGGGAGGGGACCGCGACGGGAACGTGGCAGAAGCCGAAACGCTTTCGCCGCTCCCGCAGAGAGCCCGAAGCGGAAGTGACCCTTCCGACCCGTCAACCTAACGGAATTAAATTAAATGCTGGAAATTGACCCGTTGGCGCGCAAATCCCGGATTTTCCGGCCCGCCCGTCAGTGCGCATCATTCGGGGTCTTAAGCGCTCCTGCCCTTGCCATCTATCGGTCCCTTAATTTATAATTTTATCAGAACATTAATTAATCACCATGCTAATGGATTTCTGATTCGAGTTCCCTCGCTCGGTAAGCCCCGTTTCCGCTTTTATTTTAATATCGGTTCTTTCGCGTTTCGGACAAACTCCGTCGAAGCCGTTAAACATTTCCGACTTGTTCGTTTTTTTCTCCGCTCCCGATATTTTCTGTTTCCGTTCGGGCGATCCCGTGCCGGATCGCTTTCTCACCGCCTGCTTCGAACGTCTGCTGCCACTGTGATTCCGGATCTTCCCGGATCGGATCGGCGCTCGTTGCTCGAGGCACGTCCCCGCCGGTTTTAACCGTAACCTGCGAGTGCCAAGTGCGGGTAAAGGTAAATCGGTCACGTGCAGTGCAAAACGGAAACCAAGGTCTGTCCTCCGCAGCCGTTTCCCTCCAACCTCGAACATTATTTCGCGAAATTGCGGCACGACGCGTAGATTGGCCTGAGCGTCTGCGATGATTTTCCTTCACGTGCGAATTCAGCCCCGGCCGGCTGCTGGCGTTTAATCCGAACAGCGCGCATCGGGGCTTCGTGGCAGGAAGCTTTCGCACCGGGAAAAAAGAATCC
Source organism: Ricinus marginatus (assembly GCA_028565995.1). NCBI lineage: Eukaryota > Metazoa > Arthropoda > Insecta > Psocodea > Ricinidae > Ricinus > Ricinus marginatus. The sequence goes on from JAOWBB010006796.1 coordinate 88,000, forward strand.
CGAGTGGCTTTTAGGGGAAACACAAGTCCGATTGCCTGTTTCTGATTAGGGAAAACCCCATTGTAGCGTAACTTGTTATTATGAAAAGTACTTAAAATGCCCGGTCAAATTTATGGGGCCGTTAATGATAATCAGAAAAATTTTAGAATACGATTCGATAATGTCTGGAAGCTGTACAAGGTTTGGATCACTTCGGAAAGAAATAAATTTTTCAATGTGTTTAATCATCTCTCGACGTTTAATAAGTTTTGAGGTCTCTTGGGTGGAATAACACGATTCAGGCAGCATGAATCTAAAACTCTTGCACATGTTCGTGCCTAAATTTCGCGTTATTCCAGTCTTTCGGACATCCTTACAGAAGGCATCAAGGCATCGAATATGACAACATTCGACGGCTCCGACGCTTTCTGCACTGCCTTTTCGATTTGCGTGGAACGTCAGCTTTGCTTTTCGCTTTTCTCGATTCTCCTCCTTCTTCGTGTCATTAGCCGAGAACCTGCGTCCCGGTTGCTTCCCTCCCGAATATTCCGAAGCCTGGCTCTTTGTCAATACTTTCGTACTCGCGGCGCGTGGTGTTTCTTCACGTTTTTTTTTTTTTTTTTTTTTTTTAAAGGAGCATTTAGGTTAGTTCGATCCGTAAAAATAAAAACAGTATTTTACATGAGATGCCGTTACGAGGTCTTGTTGATTGCTCCTGTCCTCGGTCCGCCCGTACGACATCCGAAAATTTCTAAATTTAACATCGCTCTAAAGGGATTCGGGGACAATTTCTTCTTTCTTTTCTGATTTCGATTCTCCGGAATTCCCATCTGTCCGTACCGAAATTCGAATTCGAACAGAGCTGCCGGGCGTGGAATGACCGAGAGTGTAAACGTCAACCCTGCAACAAAAGTCGGGTCTTGCGCCGATTGTGCCCGGAACGCCTTTCGCGTTCGGAAAAGTCCGAAATCTGTCTGTCATTAGAGGTTATTAGCGCGCGCTCGGATGTCGGACTGCCGTCCCTCCGTTCGACATCATCGCAGTCGATCTCCGCGTAGGGAAATCGGTCGGGCTCTGTTTTGTGATCTGCTTCCGAATGCACGGGAAGCCTGGAAGTGAATAAATCCTCGGCTGTCAGAGTTACGACAAAAAAAAAAATATTTTAAAAAAATAAAAGGAAAAGGATTTTAATCGAAAACGAAATCCTTTTTGAAATTATCGCCATTCTAAAGTCGTAACCGAATGCATTTTCTTCCATTAAACGCTCCATTGCTTTTCCAAAAGATTTTTCTTCCTTTTCAATCCCGCCTTCGTCTTGCATTCGTGAACGGAAATTTCACGTCTAAAACATGGCACCAATTGTTAATTTACATCAGCATCGTCAACCGTTAACAATTCTCGAAAAAAATTTCCAAATTAAATACAGACCGAAAACTAGTACGTTCATTACAGCAAAAGAAACCTTAAAAGTTAATTTGTAAAAATCCAATAAAAAAATCCACCAACTGCCAAAGCTAAATGTATATAAAAGACAATGCGAATCAAACCGTTAAAAGCTTGGTCTCCGATTTAATGGAAAATGTGAAATTTGCTGTCATATTATATGAACGTATCTCAATATTGATTTAAAAGAAAAAAATCCAGACAATTTCATTAAAGCTAATTCTACATCTACTCCTCTTCATGCTAAACCAGAATGATATTTCTTATTTGCGTATACCATCCTTCGATCAATTCCAAGTAAAAACTTGGGGGTGTACTTTGCAGAACAGAAAATCTATGCAAAAAAATATATTCTTAATAATAATTATAATGATAAACTACAATTTTAGAAAATATAATTTAAACTTTCCAAATAAACATGAGATATAATATTTTTATATATATATATATATTCAATAATATATAAATATATGGAAATAATAAATATAAATATTATGGCGTTACTTAAAGCGAATCAACAAGCGATAAACTCACTCAGAATACGGGATGTTCATCCGAACGCTTACATTGGTGTAAATCAAATTTTTTTTTTCCTGTCGTTTATTTAAAGTTGTTAAGAAATTCGATATCTGACTTAGGGATTCTACACGTATCTTTGTGGAAGCGAAAACTTTTCATAAGCATTTTTCCGAAATTGAAATATAAATTACGTTAACGATGTTGTCATGAGTTCCGCGCTATGGCATAAAGCCAGGTTGAAGGTCTGAAAAACTTTCGGCGTTATTTTAATTTATTTGATTGGTTTTGCGGACGACGAATAGGTCTAAGGAAAAGCGCACACGTTCGGCTCCGCGCCATTCCGAACGTGTCCGCCATTCGAGTTCGTCAACGTTATTTTCATCCCGTTCCCGGGATGCTGCGGTCAGACTCGCCGCTGCATCATCGCTCACGCGGATTACCGAGTTCCCGTCGCTTTCGTTAGCAAGCGAATGATTATGAATATTATTTTCGGATTTACGACGCAAGCATTTTGCGGGGCGGTAGCGAAAACGCATTTAAAATATCGAAACCCGCGAATCTTCGTACAGTTAAATCGAAAGGACGGAAATGAATGTGAAAGAAAAACCCGGGAGTCTGCTTTTGCTTTAATAAAAGGCGCATTCCGGGTCGGAAGCCGAGTTTAACTTTCGGAACAACCGACTGAAAATCTCGACCGGATTTTCTCGGTAGATGGAAAAATAATCCGAAAACCGAAATTTTTCACCATTTTACAACGTGAACGCGGCGAAGATATTCCACGCTTTGCCCCGCAGTCACCACCGCGTTGGACGGACACCGTTGCAGTGTCCTGTTCAGCTAACCCCTGATGATTGATCGTCATATTTGCTCTAACCTTTTCCTCCTTCTTCCAATCATTTAACATTCATTCTCTCGAGGGTCCACGCTTCGCGTATCAAAACACTCGAAGCTAAGCATTTCCTCGGCACGTTCTGCAATCCCTTCCCGAGAAAGCCCTAAAACAAGTTCCCCCTTCTGACATGAATCTCGTTTGCTACATTTAGCTGTGGCTTATTCCATTGGACGAGCAATTTCTTCATAACCGAACCGACTGTACGTTACAACCGGAGTTTCGTAGGTACGGCTTCGGGCAGCCTTCGAATGCCGCCGTGCCTTGATGTTCCACCGTGAATTGTTTCAGCACATTCCCCGCAGCTGAACCGCTTCGAACAGCATAAACCTTTCCCAGCGACGTTCGAGCAGTGATTTTCAATATGGTAAACGCATTCGTCGTCTCCGATTTTTGTTTAAGAACGGATCGCGTAAGAAAAAAAAAAAAAATAAGATATCAATTTACGAGGAGGAAAATCCTTCGATTTAGACCAAATGAAGGGACGACAAATCGACAAATAGCAAAAAAAAGAAGAATCGCACAGGAATCGCAGTGCTAAAATATATTAAAGGAAAAAGCGTTTTCCGTTGTTTTAGTTACGTACATCCCTTTGCGGGGACAAAACTGGATTTTTCTGAAAAAGTAAAATGCATTATGTGTTAATTATCCATTATAGAAGGGTTAATGGAGTTAAAATTTGTACCGAGGGATGAAGGATAAATAAAATTCTGCGGTTTAAGGCCCAAAACAACTTGCATGAAGCATCAGCACATATGTAAAATTCTTGTGGTAAGCGAACTTTTTACGATTGCGGAATTGCCAACAACAAATTTTTCTTAATGAAATGAAATAATTTTTGTCAAAAGGGCGATTTCGGATTCGATCTCTGGTTTTCGAAAATGATTTTCTTTTTTTCAAAAAAAAAAAAAACAAAACCGACGGCGATTTTAATGGAAAACCATCAGCGGAAACGCAGTTTGCTCCGTAACATCGAATGTACATAAAATTAGCGAACAAGCATCGAAAAGTATGCACTACAACATTTGTCTCGTTTTTCTTTCCTTCTCACTCATTTCTGTATTTGCTTGAATTCTGCACTAAAATCTGAACGTAAGTCAAACGATAATTTGTCATGATTATGCACGAAGACAAAAAAAAAATGAGAGAATGAAAATGTTACTCTTGGGCATAAATGGAACGAATGCAACTAAATGCAAGATATATTTAAACGAGTGAATTTAAAAATATAAAAGAAACCATCCAAATTTTTTCCCTCGAAAAACAGCAGACAATGAAACTTTCCTTATTTAATAAAGAACATTCTTTTTTTTTTAATTAAATATATTGGACGAAAGTGAAAAGAAATCTAGTATTGAATGTATGTATGTGCACGAAACTTAAAAAAAAAAGTTAAAAATTCGAAGAGAGCTATTTGAGAATTATAATATTATATAAAGTCACATATATATATATTATTTATTTAAATGCGTAATGTAATATATTTGTATCGATATAACTAAAAGTGATGTTTTTGTCTTATTGACGAAAACATTTTTTAACTTTAAAGTTTTGGGCTACGCATGTAATTCGTAATTTAGGATTTCACTGCAACGTAAAATATCACATCTGCTTAAATTCTATTATATTCCCGATACGTGTAAATTTTACATATGTACAACGTTCGAAATTTAATAATTTTTCAGACAAGAGTGAAAAATTTGTCGATTGACCGTCAATCATCAGGTGGTTGTTTAAGTAAAATGATACGGGGAAAGCAAAAGTCTTGGCCCGAAAAAGGTAAAATATGATTTGGTTATCCGGGAAACTGCACGTTGCATCCAAAATTAAATTAAATGCACAATTTGGTGAGGCAACTCATATGACATTTATTAGCAGCTATTAAAATAAAAGGTCCAAAGGAATTATTGTTGCCATTATTGTTGCATCGAGTGAAAAATGAGTGTCAAGAAAAGTGCAATTATGTCGACGTAATTCCGGTCATCACACACGGCAGAAGGGGACATCACGTAAATTTAACAATGAAAAATTCAGAATCTTCCACCTAAAAATAAAAATTCCTTGCCCAAACATTTGAAACCGCAAGCGCGAGCCGCAGTTCATTTTCCGGTCTTTAAAGAAAAAAAATTAAGCAGCGAAGATGGGCAAAAAAGTCGCCTCCTTTTTGAAACCCAACTTCTTCAATGCGAATTAAAAAACGGGCATTTCATACGGCAACACAAATTCCTTTGCAGCGAGGGAAGATACATTTGACCAAAATCACAAAGCAGTTTGCCTGGCCTCACCGATCTTCGAAACGTTCTCTGCAGGACATGCATAAATATACATCTTTTAGTGCAAGTTTAGCGGCTGTTCGGTCACATAATCACGGATCAATCTGCACAAATCGGGTATTGCACGCATAGTAAAAAAAAAAAAATGCGCATCTCCGTCGATTTCAGCAACGCGCATAAATTTTTTTTTTCATACCTAAAGCGGACGTGTGATTAGGGAAAATTTTCTGCCTCCACTTTCGTTGGGTCGGATTCGAGATCCGCATGTGCGACGCGCAGCCGGAGCTACAATCGATTTGTATACAAGTTCAGCGCCAATATATTATGCCGTTGACATAATACGAACGAATAAAAATTAATATTTTCCGCCCTTTTTTCGAATGTTTAAAATAATTCGAGCCAAGTAAATCTTCCCCGGTTTTTTTTTTCTCCTCGGGGAATGCAAGAATCGGACAAATGTGTCAACACGTAATTCCCGAATGACGGGCTGCCTCCTTTTTTTCATTTGATTGCCAGGGAATAAAACCCGTAAAACAAAAACAAAACAGTAAAGAAAGGCAAACGTTTAAACGGGGCATTATGTTAAAACCAAGACACGCCGGCGAAAGAAAATTCTCAGATTTTTTTTTTTTTTCCTCCGCATTTTATTGCAGAAGAAAATAGGATTTTTGTAAAGTAAATTTTCCGCATTTTCCCCTTCGGTCGGCACAAAAAAATTTATCCCGGGCAAAGAAAAAATTGCGGAAACATTTGATCGTTAAAGCATTTTTACCCACTTCCAGAATGTTCAGTTTCGCATCCTAAAAGTTCCCGTCCTCGGAACTAAGTCAGCAAGCGACGAAAGCACACTTCTCTTCTCCATCACCCGCAGCAAGGGTTCGGTATGACATTCCGAAGGAGAAATCCCCTTCTGCTGATCACGAACGGGATTCGAGGGATGGCGTCTGGAAACTGCAGGATAAGCTCGTTGCGTTGGATGAAAACAACCCAAATTAACCCCTCCCGGGACTTTTCTCCGTCCAGCCGAGAGAACCGATAATGTAAAATTGACGTGAATGAAAGAAGCGAACACTGTTTAAGATTTTACAAGACATCAGTTGTTTTAACACATATGAATGGCAAATTCCTTATATATAATATATTTTATAAACGCGAAATTGATGAAATGATTCGAAAAATTCAATCTTCTTCAAAAGATTAATGAAACAATCCAATTTCGTAATAAAATCGCACGAAGCGTCGCGTAAGCTTTTTTGCTGCACGTAAAAACATTTTCGACGATCCACCGTTTTTTATTTTTATTAAACGGGACATAAAATAGTGGGAGCGATCCTGAATATCTCGGAAAAATCTAAAATTTATACCCATGAACTGAGTCTCTTTCGTTATTTTTACCTAAAATAATAAATAATTTCACAAACTTTGGCAAGAGTTTATGAAGTGTCTTCCACGTTAAAAAAAAACCATTTTAGGCCGTGGTATAAATCATTTTGCGATTATGGCCTAATTAAAAAAAAGCAACATTTCCATTCGCCAAATTGTGTAAAATACTTCAAAATATAATATGTACGTATAAACCTGTATATGAATCGAAAGGAACCGTGATTTTGGAATATTCGATGAATTAGAGTAATTAACATATTAAAGAGAAATTATCTTTCAACCTCCGAAAGGTCACCCACCATTCTTTCTAGTTTATCAATTTCATCGTATAACCTATTTTAACTTTTAAGACATTAATTGTCAATTGCAGTTTTTACGTGTGTATATCAGTCATATTTAGAAGGAACCGGATTTATAATCGTGTATAGTTCAGTAAATATAGTAAATATCAACTTAAAACAACTCCTAAGTAAGACGGAAAAAATGTATGTATGTATGTATAATAGCTAATTTTCATTAGGGAAGAAAGTGGCAATTAATGAATAATATAAAAGAATTTGCTTAATATACAGTTCTTATGTAAGTTCCATAACTTAAGTGTAAAACGTAATTTTGGAAACGAATAAAGTCGCAAACCTTACAATAATGGAATGTAAACATGTATATAAATAAATCCTGCATTTAAATGCCTACGTCAGTTGGCTTTTCTTAAGTGCAATACATTTAATGGTAGTCTTTGCGGACTACTCATTTCCGATATATTTTGAATTTCGATATGCAAAAGATCTCAGATAAAATATATCCTCAGGGAAATGTCCCTTTGCCGTTGTTCTCATGATACATCAAGTATGGCTCGAAAAAGAAAACTAAAATCTGCACGAAAGACTCTGTTAAATAAAACGGAAGCCTTAATATGGACCAAATCTTTCGCTCATTTTCATGTCGGGTATAGTTTGAAACCTTTCGTACCTGGATTTTAAGCACTCGAAATTACCCCGGGCGGTTCCTTGGCTGAAAAATGAGCGTTTATCACGCAACGCTCGAGTTTAAATATACACGTTTTTTGCATACTTTAAAGCAGGAAAATGTCCGGGAAGCAAAAGAAGTTTTTTAAAAATGAAATTTAACCTAAGCACCGCAGCGGCTTAATTTGTCTAATTCTAATGCGCTTTTCCACCCTTAAAATGAAATGTGATATTTGGAAGGGTTAAAAACGTCGTTCCTTCTTTTTTGATTGAAAGCTTGAAAATATCATTTAGATGACAAAACGTCCTAAATTCTAAAAACAACATATCAGAAAAAATATCAGACATAAAGAGCATAACATTCATAGCCATATAAAAACATTATATAGTTTATTGACGGTCGTTCGAAGACGGGCAAATAGATACATATCGGTTTCCTTTTTCTCGTCTGCAACGATTATGACGGGGAAAATAAAACTTCCTCACTTGCAAGAAACCGATTTTTCGTCTCCTCGAACGAAGATGTCCGAGATTTTACCGTCAGCCTTACTTTGGCACCTCGAGAGTCATTTTTTCTTGTAAAGCGAGTCCGGAGAAGGCTTGAGACACATGCCCAAAGAGAGAAAAGAACAACCTTGTGGTGTAAAATGTGTAATTGACTTTGACGTCGGCTATCTGAACCGTACCTCAAGTTCATCAACCGGCTAACCACATTATGAAATTAATTTTCCTCATACATTACTCGGCGAAATGCCCCGCACCAGATTACAATCAGACAACTATCTCCCCCTGGTCTGCACTATCTGGGTCACCCAGTTTCCAGTGCTTCGGAAACCCCCCAAATGCCCGGCTCAAAGCTGGAAGGCGCATCGCGAACCGCTCTCGACGCCCCCGGTCTTCGTATCTTCCCATCCATCGTTTTTCGGGCAATCGAAGCCATTTTCCCATTGTCGGTGACTGCCGAAAAAAAAAAAGGAGGAAGGCAGGTGAAAGATATCGTGCACCTCGAGCTTTTCGTCTGTCGCAGCGCTCAATCCCTAATCGAAGGGGGGTGCAAACAAGTCGCTATCGTTTAGTCCCGGAAAGTAAAATGCTACAGGATTGTTATTCAACTCTTAAGAGCGAACGAAGTAATGTAAATAACTGAAGGACAGCGATTAAAGAGCTAAAATATAACTTCAAAAGTGTAAACGGCAAGCGCCTTTAATTTTAAAGTTTTACGATCCTTACCCTTAAATCTACACCGGCGGTGATTTACTCTTTTCCAAATCAAACATCCCCGACGTGGCGTTAAATAAAATTTTCACGTAACCCTTTTCCTCCGGTGTTGTCGCAATTTGCGATGACTGCTGTCGCCAAAATGTACAAATACACCTCATGCGTTGCTTCCGTAATGGGATACGGGAAAATGGGCGAACCCACCATCGTTGTACATGCGAAGTGTTGTCTCAGACGGCCACAACGGGGTTGGGTTACCCAAATGATCGCGGCTGGGCCTCCAGGAAAAAACCATCCATTATCCGTTATATATTTTAAACAAACTTCTTTTTCATGGACCCGTAACTCGTCGATGATTTATATGCCTCCCTTGATATTTCGGGAGTATTTTTTGTTGGGGAATGCTAAATTTTTTTTTGCTACGAAGAAAAATAGTTTGAAATATTCGAGTAGGCTCCCAATCATTTCGAATCAAATTTGCATAATGCCCATGGATAGTTGGGGGACAATAAAAACCGGGAAAATTCAAAAGAAATGAAAAGTAATAAATAACAATTTAAATAAAGATTAAGCTTGACGAAAGGGAAACTTCCAAAAGTGCAAAGTTAACTTGACTGTAAAAATCATAATGGCATAAAAAATTGATGATATAAGGCACCTATAAAACGCTCAAAAGTTAAAAATATTCACGACATATTAGGGCTCTTATCGGGGATTCCTGTACCCCGTCCTTATGCGGTTTTCGCAATATCATTTTGTTAAACATTATACACCCATTCGCAAAGCATTAAAATGACAAATATTATCCAGTTTCTTTTATTATTACTATAATTTGTTATAATGAAACAATACTTTTTCTACCCATGCGGATGATTGACGTTTTAAACATTGTCTTTTTGCACTTCTCCAGCCTTTCCAAAGCCATCGTAAACTATTTAAAATTTATAAAAAGCCACTCCCCGAACTCGTTTCCTTTCAGAATGTTTGCGTCCTTAACGCTGATTATTAAATCGTGCATTTCGAATTCGTAAAATGGGAATGGAGAAGGAACTTCGACTTGCGAGAGATACCGATTCGGATTTGCTACCGTTAAAAGAAGAAAAATGGCGTGATGGAAAAACCAAATCAAAGGCAGATCGGTTAGGAGAACCGCGGGCGAATCAACGTTCAGCTTGGCCGGGGCTTTGGAAAATATTTCGATCCCGGAACAGGTAGGAAAAAGCCGATTTTAAATCGCTGCCTTTTTTTTTTTTTTTTAGCGTCGGTTGCCCAAAAAAAAAAAAAATTCGGAGAGGATTCGGTTCGAGAGGAAAATTCGGGAAGAAATTTTCCGGGACGATGCAGAGGGGGAGGAGGTTCTTTATTTTATAGGCAGCTAAAGAAGGAACTGTTTCGAAAATTGCCGCCCTTCTCTCCCCCGCACCGATTTTAATAAACCTTATTTTAAAACTTGATTTTCAAGTGTTCCTGCTGTTGGCAATGATAAATGAATTTAGCCGATCTGTTGGTAGGCGTGGCAATAACCTTCGAATCTGCTTTTCGGGGGAGGAAGAAAAAAAAAAAAAAAGAACCACGGTTTTTCTCCTTCGTCGTAATTCAAACTTTTAAATGTACTTTGGATTTTTCTCCAGCGATTCGACTTGTGGAGCAACAAAAGGCTTTCCCTCGAAAGCTCACGTAACGCAGCGTCGTGGCATCGCGGAGTTTTCCAAAAAAACACACCGCAGGAACCTTTTTCCAGGCGTCGAAAATGAAACATCGACTTCTTCCCTCTGGGATTCCGGTTGAAACAATGAATAAAGGATATTCTGTTTTTTTTTTTTTTTCTTTTAGCCCGCGGCTTTATCAACCTGGGTCACATGTCCACACTCACGGTTGGACTCTAGAAAGGATATCACAACCGCGAAACCGGTCCATTCACAGGGTGTGGTTGATAATCATCACGAGAATTGAAATTAGAAAGTCCAAGAAGAATAATTACAAAGCAATTGTCATAATGCTATTTCCTTCAATCCGCTAATTATACGGTAATAAATTTTAAGTAACATTTGATTTATACTTTGCGATCTTCAAATCGTGAATCAAGCTTGGCTCTCGAGTTCGAAAATATTAAAATTATTCATAGATGATTTCTAGCTAATTCGCGTGCCATATACGAAGAACAGCGTTATAATTACGGATAATAGACGCTGTACAAATTTGTCGTGCATCAGGGATGCGTGACAAAAACAAATGTTAAGTGTGGGTTTTTGATTTCATACGAGAAACCAAAAAAAAGCTCGAATGTATTTAGTCCAAAATGACTTGGTATCATTTGCTGTGTGAAATGTGTTGTTTCTTTTTCGAAAAAAAAAAATATACCTGCATCCATTAGTCGTTCGTTAGTGGAAAACCTGGTTTGCACAACGTACCATAATTTTATGCCAACGAAAATTTTTTTGGAAAAATGAAGTCATTTTCGCCAAAGACCTCTTGCATACGAAAAAAGTTTTTCGTCACCTAAGCACGTAAAATAGGATACATACATATATATATATATATATATTCTTCGTTGTTATCCCCAAGGGAAAAACAACGAAAAAAACAATTCAAAAGGAAATAAAATAAATGGCAAAGGATAACGATATTTTAAAAGATTTATAAGATATCAGATATGAAATATTTTTGTGCTTAAAAATATATGTTGGAAAAGGAGATGCGAATCCGTCTTCGATAGATGCAGACAATGTTTAACTTAAATCACAGATAACTTTAGGGAAAAGATTATTCGATGAATCGGATGCTGTAGGATGTCGCTGCAGATGTTTTCCCAGATACGTTTTACGTCGTAATCGTAAAATTTTATAATCCGACAGTATTTATTCGGGATAGGGCAAAAGCGGGAAGCAAATGAGACGGGCTTATTTTTCCCTGCCGCATCCTGATATCCTTTCGAATTATTATTCCTGATACGTTAAGCAAATCCGGTCCGATTAAATGTATCGAAAGCAGACTTACAATTTGACGGTGGATCTTGGCAGGAATTCGGATGTAATTTCCCTCAGTTCCACGCCTCTGCAAGCAATTTCCTTCATATCCGGGGAGCAGTGGCAGCCGAGGAGGTGCTCGTCGGTGCAATTTTCGTTATTATCCGACTCGTCAGGCAACTGCCCGCTGGTACAATTCACCAAAATCCACATCACCAATATGATAAACCGCATATCTTTTCTATTTTCGGTTATGTATTTTACATTGCCCGGTGCCGAATATTCTCCCGTTTGACATGGAAAAATGGAAATTCCCCGCTTCGATTCAGCCAGTTAAAATTTGTCTTCTGATTTTTGAAAATTTCAATTTTGTGCTTCTTCATTGTTCTGTTTTAACTGGGTTAATCAAACTTATCGAGTGTTTTTTTATTGATCTCCAGTGGAATCATATCCTCCTTCGTTGAATGGACGGAGCGAAAGAATTTGCTAATTTTCCTTTTTTCTTCTTCCTTCCCGCGTAAGTACAACTGTCTCTCGATTTGGAAAAGACGACGGTTGGCACCGCGGAGGGAAAATTTTCGAAATGCGCCTGAAAAAATAACAAAAAAAAACCATTATTTAAAAGGAAAACGATTTTCAAAACAATAAAGCTGACTTCTTCCGGTTTCATCTTAAAATTCAAAATATCAGAAATGAATCTCTGTACATCATATAATTCATTGCCAGTGTCATCTGAAGTGCGTTCAAACAATGAACCCTCAGTTTTAATTATGTATGGTATTCATTAATTTTTTTTTAATGCTTAACAGACAACTGATTCTCGTATAAACTACGGTAATTGCAGCGTTAATCCAAAATGATCGAGAAACGATTTATTTTTGAACGTGCTTTTCTGAATTTCCAAATCATATACCAACGATAGTTAAATTGGAAAAAAAAAAAGATTAAAATTGAGTTGATTTATACCTAATCGTGCAATCTCGCTAAAATCGTATTACATGAATATTTCAAATAAAAATTTGTTTTTATCGATCCTATTTGAAGTGAATATTCAATCGAGCAAGATTTTCCTCCATATCAAATGACTGCCATCGATTCACGTTCAACTTCCGAAAAACCGCAAAGTTTTAAATTTAATGACAAGTCATCTGCACAAGAAACTTGGTTTAACGCCAAAAATCCGCAAAAATTAACATAAATAATCGCAAAAAACGACAGCTATCTACGGTCTATCCTTCAAGCAATACAAAAATTATATATATCAGTCTTTTACTTTTACTTTCTAAATATATTTATTTTTTCTTACTCACATGAACATTTTCAATTCAGAAGATGCCGATTCTTTTACATGAAACACATTTTTTAAAAACAAATATATTGGATATCACATACGGTTTTTGGCGGGAAAAAAATCGAATACTTCGTGTGCGATATATTCAAAATTGACGTGACATTATTCAAAAACTTGCATGCATGGACGAAATGTAAAGAAAAAAACCTCATTTCGTTGTCTTTAACCCGTAATTATGTACCAGATTCAATGAATGTACCATTATCCTTGCTTAATCTTCGGTAGTTGTCAAGAACAAAAATTAATTAATTAAAAAAAAAACCTGATTTTGCTATTACCAAAATAAGGTAGTGGCTCCAACATGCCTATTCACTATAACAATAATATAGTAATTTAAACAACTCGCTCGATCTTTTTGTCAGCACAAATTATTTTAATGCTCAATAAATTAAATCCACTCATTGAGAATGGAAAATTTTCATTATATTACTTTTTAATCATATATATATATACAATATATGTGGAACTCATCAAACGAACCAAATTAGGTTTTATACTGTAAAAATAAAAAAATAGAATACGCTAATTAGATCTTCGATTATGGAAAATTATTCTAAAATATACTGATATGCTAAGAAATCATATTTCAGACGCAATATTGGAAAAATTTTTTTTTTTCCTTTTCTTAATGCCCGACAATCAGGTGTTTGACAATGAAAATTTATCAGATATAGAATTTATTTTCAGAAAATATTAAATTTCAATAAAAGATTACTCTTTATATTGGATATTGTTTCGTTCCTAACAGGTGAAACGTAATTGACTATATCGAAAAACACATTCCAAAGGATTCTCATATTTTATCGAGTATTCTCATATTCGAAAATTGGAATTAAAACAAAGAAGGAATAAAGAGCATAAATGCCTGCATTGATATTCCAGACTGCCGTATAGAATCAAGATTCTTTCCAATAATATTTTCATAGTTTGTCATACATGACGTTCGTATAATTTTGATTATTTATGTTTTCACAAAACCTTGATATTTTACATATCGAAAAAATCCTGATTCATTGTTTTATCTACATATGAAAATGGGGCGCAAAATGCAATTTTTAAAAGAAAATTCAGATCAATCCTCATAATGAACAAATAATTATTTTTAATTTTTCACGCTTCCAAAGACACGATAGGAAAAAATTTTTTCAACCCTTTTTTTAAGAATGCAAAAAGATATATAAATAAAAATGTCATCAGCAAAATGCAGCAAAATTTCTTCTATAAGTTTTTGAATATAAGCGATCTATTTAACCGATTCGAACAAATATTACTCGGAGTATATGTTTTTTATTTACGTTCGTAGAAAAGGTACTAAAGCCATGCTGAATTGCATCGACAACGCCTTAAAATCTTAGACTTAAGTTAAGCAACATTTCTACGTCTGTGGAAGCTTCTTTGATTCAAAGAAGGGCAATTATCATTAAAATCAAAAACTGAGATTGCAAAATACAAATTTTATTATACACATTAACCAAGACAAGGTAAAAATTATTCGAGGAGTCAATGGAAGATGCGCCGTTTTCGGAACCTGATACAAAACTCTGTAACACAAGTTGTACCGCACGATGGAAAAACCAGAAAGGTCGATGGTTTTGTGAATAATTAACAAATAACGCGTTCAAAGAAAACGATTTGCATAAAAACCTTCGATTAGATTAATCATTAATCTTTGCTGGAAAAATAATATTCACCGAAAACGATTAATTACAAAATGAATATGATTACCAATGGCAATTTTGATGCCTGCATTAAGGCGATAATTTTATTTTAAAAAAATAGTCATAAAACAAATGAGAATGTAGCCTTTTTCGGATAACATCTTGGTGTTATTAATGTATAATCATAAATAAATATTCTGAAAAAAAATTGCTGAGCAATCAACTCAAGTATGGAAGAGGCATCACATTCAACACTTCTTTCAAAACAAAACCGATGCATGCATTACCTCACAAAAAAAAAAAATAAAACAATACATCAAAATTCTTTTACCATTCTTAACTTGACACTTCATGATTTAATCACAAATTGGAAAAACCTCCGCTAAAATCGTCGCGAAGCAGCTCATTTTAGTAACACTAAAAAACCTGGGCCGAGGAGCTTGACCTAGTATATAATCCAGGTCAACGCACCTACAATCGCAAAAGTGAGGTCGCACCAGAGAGACCGCGAATTTTTCTCCTTCGTCTCCTGGGGTACCAAAGGAAAACAGCGAAAAGGGAAGCTTCTCCAGTTCGTTCTCCTGAAAGGATTCCCGAAGACGGCGGCTCGGGCAGCCGATTTCTGGAAGCAATCGCAGAATTGATCGTGGAATGGCGTCGTTTGTGGATCTGAGACAGAGGCTTCCCGATGAGCGACAACGAAAGCGGGGGAAAAATGTCGGAGGAAATCGCGGGATTTTCCGACTGCACATTCCCTCTTCTGGAAAATGGGCGAAAAAAAAAAAATTTCGAATTAGGTTTAAATCAGTTCACCATGGCCTACTTAATAAATATTCCTTTTTGATTAGTCATTCACCTGAATGAATCATTTTCTCGTGTCAGGCCTTAAAATTTTTCATTTTTAAGGACATAGTCGATCATCTTTTAATGATTTTTTTTTTAAATCGATACTTGTATTGTAATTTATTTTTTATGCGAAAAAAAAATGAAAGCAGCGGCACCGTAAAAAGTTTTCGAGCAGAACGCCATCAGCATAAAAGCCCAGCATTTATTCGATCGTTTGGATCATTGTACAGCGGAAATCTCTTTTTCTTGCGGCATCCACCACTGACGGACGCGGGCTCGAGAAAGTGTCGAACAAACGTCGAGAACTTCTGCCACTTTCATTCGCGCATCTCTCCGACACTTTGCAAGTTTCTCATCCTAAGTGCTCTGATAGATCATTTTCGATTTTCAACTGTACAATCGACATTCCACTCCGGATTATGAAATTTCCGATTGATTCGGTCATAAATTCGAAAATGCTTAATCCCTTTATTATGCTACAGCGACTAATTGCAAAAAAAAAAAGATTGTATTGACCTGCTAAGAGTGAGAGAAAAAGGAGATTGAAACAGAGAACTCTTTAAGAGAAGTAAATGGATATATTTAAAAATTTGGTGAAACTTTTCTCTTGAGGATAACTTATATAAAAAAAAAAAAAACTAACGATATTAGCAAATGAAAATAGAACAATATAAATGTTTTAATTCGAAATTCAAAAATATCTTTCCGCACCAAATCGTTTATTTTCTGCGTAATTATCACTTAACCATTTATCGTTTAATAAAAAGAAAAATTCTCAATTTCTTTCTTTCCCCTAATGGCTATATATCAAAAAAATTTGATTTCTTCATTGTATCGAAAACGGGTTGCAAAGTCAAACATGGACATTCGACATCCTTTGGGGAAATTATAATAATGGATTTCTCTTTCGGGGAAAAGTGTATATATATATATATATATATACATACACAAGTATCCGAAACATAGGCAAACTTTTACCAAATTTTACGGTTTGAATCCATGGATCTTATTACTAAGTTTTTTCAACAAGGAAAAAAAAATCATAATTTAAAAAATCGAATACAACTTTTTTATATTTCGAAAATTGTGTTACTTTGTTTAACCATTAAAATAATCGAGTAATAATTACATAATGAGTAATTGCTTTATAATTATATAAAAAAAATAAAATAAATAATTGTTTTATTTAAAATAAAGGGATCAGCGAGTGTGAGTTACGGTAATAATTAGTAATTTTTCATTCTTTACAATATTGCATGTAATAATTCAGGATCCATTAGTTGCACATGCTCAAATCAAAATACTCTTTCATCGTATATAATGGAAAACCGCGCAGACGGGGGAGCATTTACCGCGTAAATCGAGGAACGAGCGAATTTAATTCGACGTGGATTTTACAATCTCAGTCTCATGCATCAAGATTTGTTTTTATTCTCGACCAAAAAAGGAGAAGCAGCATAGCGACCGGTTAGGGCAGTTTGACGAGGAAGGATAAGGATGGAAAGTTTGGTGGAATTTAAGTTTTGCGGCACTTGCATCAATATTAATAAAAGCTTTGGGGATCGCGCATTCTAAAACTCAAATCTTCCCTGCGGGCAAAAAGCAAAAGAAAAAAAGCATCCGAGAAAAGTAAATGTCCGCCGAAAATTTATCGCACGCATGGAAATTGAAAACCAACCATTTTGAATGGGACAATGGATATTTTACATCCATAATTGATATTTTACATCCGTTTATAATTAAAAATGCCAATCCGAAAAAATGCCTTTGATGCTCGTAGTAAAAAAAAAAAAAAAAAAAAAAGGAAAAATTCCAAGCTGAGAAGCGAAGCGAAGGCGGCATGGAGAAAAAGCACTTCACTGAAAAGCTCTTAATAAAGCGAATGACCAGCTTTCTGTTCCTAAAACACCGCGTACACGTCTCTTTTTTTGTTCCTTTCGTGAAACGAAATTGCTGTAAAACTCGAAAATACGAGGGATAATAAAATTACTGGAAAAATAAAAAACAAGATAATGAGAGACGACATTATAAAAGTGAAACACTGCTTTGTTTTGCGTTGGTGAAACAAACCAGTGCGTTCTTAATTAGCTTTATAAAGTTATACATTTATAGTACATCATATATATATATATATATTTCACGTATCAGTTTCATTCGTTTTTTTCCCTCAATTTTCACATAAAGGCAATCATTTTAAATTATTCATTGTGGTGTACCCCGGAACTACAAAAAAATGTTATTCCGATACGTTTGTCATTCAAACAAAATATCACAAACATCAAAGACAATTGCAACGAAACCATTTATACATATTTATATCCATTATATATATATATATATATGTAAGTACGGTATTAATTTTTCGGATATCTTAGACTCCCATAACAAAATACTCCTAGTTTAGGTACTTGATTGAAAACATGTGTGAACTGTACTTTATTCCAAGTCTTGTTTTACCGGTATTGCAATATCTAAGTGTTATTTTTGGCATGACCGCCTTAACAGCGCATAAAACTTGTGCTTTGAATTTGTAATA
Source organism: Ricinus marginatus (assembly GCA_028565995.1). Classification (NCBI taxonomy): domain Eukaryota; kingdom Metazoa; phylum Arthropoda; class Insecta; order Psocodea; family Ricinidae; genus Ricinus; species Ricinus marginatus. The sequence continues at coordinate 106,026 of JAOWBB010006796.1, forward strand.
ATGGACAGATAATGTCAGTGAAACCATGTGAATTGCTAAAAATAGAATTAAGTCTTTTTGGCACAGGGTTGTTAGGTATGGTATATGTTCCTTAAAAAGACATTTAAATACATTTGGGTCATCAAACGATAAGTAAATTATTTCCGTAGTAGCATTTCCCTGTATAAATATATGGTTGGACCAGATTATATGAATTATGAAGTACGCGAATAATAAATTAGTAGTAAATCATATATATTTTGAGCCGAAATCTCCAGCTAGAATACTTCTTATCTTCTTATTACAATTTTATATATGTATGTATATATTAAGTCATGAAATATAAAACCGCGCCAAACTGTCAAATTGGAATGAGATTTACACCGGATATATATATATATATATATATTAGAATTGCAAGTCTTTCTAATTTTAACAATGATGATCACATCACTGTTCTGTCAGTTAATAAGAAATCTCAAATTTGATCAGGCCGTCTAAGAAAGAGAATTAGTCTTCGTAGATAAAAATTAATGTAATTTTGTAATCTTGAAAACATGAAAAGCAATTATTTGAATCCTTTATTTATCTCTAAGCATGATTTCGGAAAATCAATTCATTAAGGATTAAATCGTTTTAATTATATAGTATAAGGAAGAATGGATGAGTTGGTTTGTAACAAAAAGTCATACTTCACCATTTTCATTTACGATATATAAACAGATAATTTACGAAATACTGTAACTTATCAATATATAAGCTCGATCGCCATAAGAAGCAGCATTCCATCTGAGAAAATTAATAAGCAAACCCTGCTCGCAAGACCCTCGAGTAAATGTGTAATTTTTGTTTTGTGCAAACTTGCCTGATTGCAACAATAGTTCATTTAACTTCGTTATTAATAACCAAACCTGTTAGCAAAAAATTTTGTATTCTTCAAGTTACTTTTTTAATAACCAATCTAACATATGACTACTTTATGGTAGTGCAGTGAAACTATTGCAAGTTTTTCTTCAGTTTCGCATATATACATATGCACGTATAAAAAAAAAGAAATTCAGTCTACGGCAGCCCTATTCCCTTGTTAGCTGCGACAAAATTTCGATGCGGGCTTTGAAATTAATTCCGACTGTACTTGAGTCTCCTATAGAAGCAGACACAGTCCGTGAAAATCTATGACTCATTTTATGATGAAAAATCTAAAAGGTTTTTCTGGTCTTCTCCTATTCAGAAAGGGATCAGTACTTTTTAAAAAAGGCGAGAAGATTAATTTAATTATATAAAAAGGCAGCCGACCTGGAACAGGTTTACGAGGAAGTTTAACTGAAAACGGGGTTTATTTTGATAATAGTCAGCGAATTGAAACCAAACACTTACAATGAATTGGAACTTTATTTTCTTCCAACAGCGTGTTAAGTTGGATAAGTTTAATGCGCGTTTAAGCGCCAATTGCAATCAAAGTGCTTAAAGCAAAAAAAAAATTTAAGAATCAGCTGTGAAAGTAGCATGAAGAGAACCGAATTTTCCGATTAAGCTTAGAAGCGAAGTTACCAAAAAGATTAAAAATTACATTTGAAAACATTAATAGAGCAAGAGCGATAAATAAATTATTTTCCATTATTTTTCGATGGAAGATTAATTACTTACAGTTTGCTTGGTGTCAATGAAACGATATTGCTACTGGGAAATTCTAAAATGTCATTAATTAACCTAGATGGACGAGATTAATGAGAAGGGACTTTATTATCGGTTTGACAAGACAGTAAAAGTCTAGATGGAAAATTGGATTTAAAACAGTTTTAAACGTCAAAGCAATTCATAAAAAAAAAGCTTCCTTAGATGAAAGAATGAATTTTTTATAATGGATTAAAAAGTTGGAGCTTTGAAAAAAAGGATGCTTTGCTCCGATGCTGAAGACAATGGTGAAATTCAAATCGAAGACGATTATATTTATGGCGAAATATGGTGCATTTTTAACTTCTGACATTCGCATCATTTTGAAAAGAAAATTGAAATTTCCTCGATTGAAACAGTGCTGGGAACGGAAAATCCAACGAATTTATCGAATTCGAAAAAGTGAATAAATCTCGCTCGATCTTTATACCAAAAAGCGAAAAATGGAAACAAAAAAAAAACCTGAAAATCCCAAATAAAAATTATACTTCTCCCCAAAATTCGTACAGAATCGCACGGCAAAAACTATGGTCTATGCTTCCTACAGAATGTTAAGATCCTAATTTAATCTTCCTTTACAATGTGAAAGAGCATATTATGATTTATGAAAGGTTACAAGCGTGTATCCCATTAAATTTTACAACTTAATCAGGCGAGTCTGTTAAGAACATCCTGTGGCGGAATAACAATCAGAATCTTGCGAAATTAATAAATGGTCTCGATCAACAAATGGCAATTTTTTCGGTCTGCAATTGGTATTTTTCGTTGGAAAAGCTATTAAAATGTTGCGCATTGGAGACGGTTTAAGACCGTCAAATTTTCCACAGCGAAAGGCCCCGGGGCCCGACGGATAAAGCTCGAAACGAAGCAACGATTGCCGGCTTTCGGAGTCGTATTATTGACAAATGTAATAATATTGCAAAAACGAGACCTTTGCTTCGGCGGGGCACTCACCTCGAACGGGGGGAATAATAAGAAAAATCGGAGCGTTCAAGAGGAAATCGCTTGGAGCGGACGGGAAAAGATCACGGGAAAAAGTTCCTCGCCAAATTCTCCCGTTCGCAGCCGAGCCCGATGCCGCGGATTCGTCCCCGTCCGGCACGGTAAAGCTCAAAAGTCACGTCGGAGCCGTCGAGCGGGAAGCCCCGGACATCGTTCGAGTGCAAATCACACCCGGCGCGCGGACCGGGAAGAATAACTTCGAAACCGCAGCGGGCGAGGGAAATTTGCTGCACTGGAAGAGGAGGCCAAACCGAAACTGCGGGCGATTCTTCGACAGCGGCGAGGAAAAACCAGGAAAAGGGAAACATCGCCCGGGAAACGCTTTCGGACGAGGCAACACGCAGCAAATGGATAATTTCTGGTCGCAGGGAAAACTTGGCCAACTGACAAACTCCGCATCATGCGCAGCAATTTAGCCTGACAGCCTTGACGAGCCCATCATTGGTCAATTACCATTTGTCACTCGTGGCACGTCCGAGGAACGTTCGCAAGAGGAACTCGCACACATCTGAATTGGGTTTTCGGTCCAATTGTCAAAATCCGAGGAAACAACCGGCGCGAAGTGCCACGCGGGCCTCGGGCCCCGAAGCGCGAAACCGCGGATCGGAAAAGCAATCTCGAGGCACGTCACGCGTCCCTTCTCCCAAAAAGACGTTTTCCTGATTAATGGGTTTTCTCCCGTTCAGACATCCGTTTTTCCCGTCGGGGAAGAAGAAAAAATTAATTTCTATTGTATATTATATAACAAGCCACTTACACGAAGAGGATGTGCAGGGTTATTAAATAATTGCTCTTCCTTTCCGTTCGGATGCAATCGCGGGGACCCGACCCATTTTCGTCCAAAGTGCGGTCTAAGATGCCGAAATCTCGCATCAAGGAACCTGGATCCTCGCAGGCACGGCAAAAATTTCGTTAATGGAAAAGAAATTTTTTTTTTTATTTTCCTCCCAAGTGCTTACGGCTAAAACGGCTAAAAAAAAAAAAAAACTTACGTGCAACGCAAAATAATTAGGTGATCGGTTTAATTTCTGCCGAAACTGGTAGCCGGCACGATATTTACATCTTTTCGTAGGTATTTTCTCTCTTTTTTTCGAACGAATCAAAAAAGCGACGCGATCTTTCGGGGCAGGTTCCGTTCGAGACCCAGCGTTGAAAAAAAAAAAAAAAGAGCGGAAAAATCGATTTTTTTCCGAACCGAAATCCTCGGAACAGCCTCTCCTGGCTGTTCGACCCCGGGAAAAGTCCAAGGCTCGAGAAGAAGCGGCAGCAAAATTCGGGCGGCGTTTCCCCATCAAAAATTTACTACCGGGGCGAGCCGCGAAGGGCGAAGATTGGGAACCCGCCCTTGCCGGGGGGGAGGGTAGGGGAAAAGGTTCCTTTCGGGGGCGTCCCACGCGGTGAAAATACAAGCTCGCTGTCGGACCGGCTTTGGACGGGGGAATAATTTTGCGGGCATTCGCCATCGCTCTCGGAAATCGGGATACAAACTGCGAAATTTTCCCTCGAAAGCCAAAAGGTCTCTCTCCGGAAGGGACTTTATGCCTTCACAAATGACGCTCTCATCCATTGGCGCAGCTGGAAATTTATTTCTGTTTCTTTTTTTTTTTTTTTTTGCCGTTCCTTCCCCAAAACCAAAATTTTCTTTTCATTTCCCTCGCGTGTCGCAGCTTTTACTTTCTGATGCGCGCCTCAAAACTTGGATCACTTCTTCAAAAAAAACGAATAAGTAAATATAAGTTTCGCGCCTTTCAAGAGACGCACCCGGGCAGCAACCGGGAAGGTTGCCCGTTCGTGAGAGGGGAAAGCGCGAGGAGGCCTTTCCACGATTATGAAGATGATTTTTTCAAACTGACTCGATCGCTGCAACTAATCCAGTGGACGATTTGTGCAAAAAAATTTTTTCCCATTTTAAAATCTTCGTAAAAGCTTGATTCCGTCGGAGATTGTGGATCTACTCACTTCAAAAAGCAAACCTCGAATTTTTATCGTGTACCGCACGAATTGGCGGGCTTCGAAACAGTTTCCTGCGCGATTTTATTTACAGACTTGAAAATGCGCTGAAATTTTTTGAATTCGCGAAGGCTACGAAAGGCGCATCGAGGCGCAGACGACAAAAATCGAAGAACTTTTCCCCGGCCGTCGCGAACTTCACGGTTCGAGCGTTGAGCGAGTGCAAAGCCTGCAACCTGTTATCATTCGCGTCACCCTTTTTGCGACCGATAATCGCGGAGACTTCGGCTGAAAAGAAATGACGCGGACGAACGGAGAAAAAGTAAAAAAGAAAGAAAAAAAAAAAAAAAAAAGCAGTTTTTTTTGTTATTTCACTCGCAAATCGATCCGGTGGGTGTCGCTTATTGAGAAATTCATTTATGTTTTTCCTTTTCCTTTCAAATAAAAATTTAAATGAATAAGACGTTAAAATGAAAATGGGCGAAAATGAGAGACAGAGAGAGAGAGAGAGAGAGAGAGAAAAGAAAAAGATCGTTGTCCTCGCTCTAAAATCCGTTTTGAAATCGCGTTACGGGCCCAACCGAAACCACTCGCGATACCGAACGAGACTGAACGAAGCGAAAAGAGAGTCAATTTCACAGACTCGGTTCGCGCCCTCCAGCTCCGCGAGCCGAAGCCGCCATTCACTCATTCACAATCACCGCTGGCTTATTTTTCTCCCGGTCCTTTCCCGTCTCCGCATGTAACGGACGCGTACGCCTCTCTCTTACATCCGACGCCGTGGCGCGAGCGATTTGGTGCGCCGCAAAAAAAAAAAAAAAAAAAAAAAAAAATACACGCACGCAAATCGGATACTGTCGCCGTTATCGATTCATCCGTTAACATTAAAAATTGAGTTCCTCCCCTTGGCCAAATTCGGGAACGTGCAAAATGGGAAAGCTCAAAATCCGTTCTTAGGGCGAAAGCTAGGGAAACGCATTTTTTTTTTTAATCCGTCGCAGTGAGGCACATTTGATCCTTCCACCGGAAGGAAATAACCGATTCACCGACGCGCAGAACGTGGTTCCCGGCAGTGCATGCAACCCGTTGCCCTGCCACGTCGGAACGAAGTTGATCGACGTCAAAAGCATCATCGTAGAACCTGCCAACCGATTCCGCGTCGTGTTCGGACGCGTTTCCTGCCGCGCCTTTTGAAAGGTTTCCCTGCGGTCGGGGACACCGCACGAAAGGTTTCATTCGCGCGTCTCCATCGAAATTGCGAGATTTTCTTTTTTTTCTTCCTCGGGAAAGGGAAAACGGGAGGCGTCGGCGTTTGGCCAAAATCAGCCGGTGCGCCTCGCTTTGAAAATGACGTTTCGCGTCTTCCTTTGTAGCTCAGTGGCCGGTGATTTCCTTTGCCACATCCCGTCCAACAATAACTAATATTATTTCCTTTCTGCGACGCAACCTGCGTCTGTGCGTGCACGATCCGAGGGCGGGATTTTTTCGGCGGCGTCCGCATTTGATTCCTCCCCAAATTTTAATTTAAGCTCTAGATCATTTTTTATTTATCGCCACATTTAACTTTCTTCTTTCATTTGATACTTTTCGCAAAATGTTCCAAAAAACTTTTACGGGGAAAGCCTTGAAACACTTGGAAGAACTTCAAGATCTGTACGAGGATCGGTCGGACAGAGGTTCTTCCGGCTTCGAAGCTTCCGATGTGAAGAAAATCGAGGAAGTCGATGAGCCGTCGCGAGGGAAACCACTTTAGGAGCCGTACTCATACGATCGGATACCAAACGGCGTGCAGATTGCGAATAAAGAAACCGTTTTAACTGCTTATAAAACTTGGGCGGAGATGCGAGACGGAGCTCTCGGTGCCGCGAAGATGGCCGTTACATTTACTTTATAACATTTCCCACTTAAGGCATACCCAATCCGCGTATCGTATATTTGAATTAATTGGAAACAGAATCCGAAGAGGAGGTTTCATCCTTTGCTTATGAGAAAATCGTGGCAGAAACGTTAGAGGGAGATGGATTTCGAAATGTAATGGTGTTTTGACGCCGCTGGAAAGAAGCAGATGGAAGAAGGCGTTGCTTAACTAAAAACCGCGAAAATGACAAATCGGAGAAATGTGAAGCGATGATGTTAAAATCTGAGACAGAATATCCTGGAAAATTGCATTCCGCAAGAAGAGAACACTCGAAAATGAATTTATTTTTTTGGGTTCAAGGCGTATTCATTTTGCAAAAAAAAAAAAAAAATAAAACATTAAACTGTTTTAATTTGAAAAACAAAAAGCGTATCCATGCCATGATATTTTAAGATATTTTATTGGGAGACAAATCAAACTGAACTAACTGCGTCAAAAGTTTCTTAAAGTATATCAGAAAGGCAGAAATTCCAACGCTGAAGAATTCGTTATCCCGAGAATCGCATTAACATCCAATCTATGCATTGACGTTGAGATTTGCTACCTTTTCAAAATCATCTTAACACAAATGAAAAACTTGATTAATCAGAAACACAATGGATGAAATCATTTAAGTCTTCGATCTGATGGACGGGTGGAGTGCCATGTTCCAAATCAGAGTCTACCTGTTATGCATGAAACGAAGTCTCGCAAATCCTGAATGCTTTGGCTGTCGAATTGGGACCAACGACAATGACGTCGTTTAAAACTAATAATTTCACTCGTTTAATCAGAATTTACACGTAGAAAGGAAGCTGCTAATCGATTGTTGCCAACATTATTTTCTTTTGGAACCGTTTTAAATACATTAAGGTTTATATTTACGGAAATCATAAACATAAAAGTTGTTATGCAAGAGAATAATTATCAAGAATAAAGGAAGTGACTATCTTTTTGGAAAGAGACTAAATTACACTAAACGATGAGCTCTTGTAGACCGTACTTCAATTTTTAAAAGGCCGAGAGAATATGTACTTCATCCATTCTAATTGTATGAATTGTCATGTAATTCAGCTAATGTTTCCGTTAAGGACGAGAACGTTTTGAGGGATTAAAACCGTGGCTTAAATCATTCGAGCGGAGTCCATTTACCTACGAGATTTTGTACTTAATTGCACCGAAGTATTGAGGCGTCGATGAATCTTTATTAAAACTTAATTTAAATTTTGTAATTAAAAGTAAGATAGGAGGAAGAAATCAACTTTCACTGATGCATACATCTCGTTATATCGATTTTTAAAGACAAGAAAGTATAATGTGATGATGGTGCAGCAGTAAAAACTCGTTCAGGATGTCCAAAACAATGCAGAATCAAATTTCTCCTGGTCGAAATGGAGTCGAAAGTTGTCGTTCGAAGACGTCAAATTTTTGGAGACGACGCTAATGCCCAGTTGCGGTTAGGAAATTGCCAAGGAATTTCCGTTATTGCCGTTATTGCCGAGAAATTTCTCATAAACAATTCGCTTTCATTAAAATCATATCGAGCCGCGAACTTGCTCGCTTGCTCCCGCGCTTTTTCCGAATTTGAGATCGACGGCAAACGGCGTCCACCGAACTCTCCTCGCTGCGAACGAGTGGTAAGAACCTTACCGCTCGATCGGCTGAGGTGGTCGTCTCCGGACCACGACCGAAGAAAAAAGCAACTGCGACTTACCCTGCAACCGAAAGGATCCACGCTGCCGGAGCCCCTGCGCCCCCTGCCGGCACTCCTCCGATATGCGCCGAGGACTCTTATCTGAGATTTCTCGCGCTGCAGGGAGACCCGTCGATCGGCTCTTATCAATTTGGGTTACAAATATGGATGCATTTGCAAAATGCATTTGACTCGGTCGTATCTCGCCGAGACGTGGCACCATCGATCCGACGTGGTTAAAGGCTTTGCCGCTTCCGAGCCGGCTAAATTCAGAATTGCATTTTACAAAATGGCGCTTTGCTCCTCGTCCCGATCGGGCACCGGAGAGATGTCCCGCATCGGGTCGACGCGTCGGACGGCTTTTTGACGTTGCGCAAAAAGCGCGGAGGAAAAAAAAAAAAGATTTTCCGAATCTGAACGCCCTTGAACCCGGAATAAATGTATCTGACACATTATGGCAACGCCAAACGGGGAAAATGTATCGAAGCGCGTGAAGATAACAGGAGCGAACCGCCGCGTTTCAGCCTTGCTTGGACCAGTCTTCAATACGCGATCGAGTTCGCCGCCATAAAAACCCAGCGCAACATTCTCGGTAACATTTAATATTTTGACATGGTCGTGATTCGAGTGTGCGAATTCTTTCGGAAATAACGCGCCGAAGCACGTGCTCGAAATAAATGGCAAATGGTGAAGAAACGAGATCCTCCTCTTTTAACTTTTCGGACGATCTGGTGAGCAGGGTGGACATCGCCGAGGTGACAGAATATGATTACCAGTCGCTGACCACGTCGGGAATACTATCGCACTGCAAGCACAAAATTTTAAGACCGTATCTCAGACTGCTGGCGGGTATGGGTCTCCGCAGCTTCGGCACGGACAGACCCAACACGTCCAAAGTACTACTGGTATTCGGCTATCTTCATCTGTGTCAAGTAGTGCTTTTCATGATGCTCGGATATATAATACAATATATGGCGTGCTTCAGACGCGATAGAGGCTTCTGTTACAAGGCAGATATAAAGTACGAGGAAGAGAGCGAATTCACCAAAATATGCTACGGAAATGCCGTTTACAACTACATCATACCGAGCTTCCTTCACTTCAGTGCTTATTTATATGCGTTATATTTATTTAGGATAAGAGAAAGCGAGCAGTTGGAAAATTTAATGGAAAGAACATTTTTGCTTTCGTCTCACAGAACAGACGGACCCAAAAAACAACAAGTGCTTGTCAGAAAATTATGGATAATAATAATTTTCGGCATATTGTGGATGGTATCATCGCTGCTATCGGTTGTTGTTATGCTTAATAGGAGCGAAATTTTAATTCAGTGGATTTATTTTGAAAAATACTCGAAAGCCTTAAAAATAATTCTTATTATTTCCACGCTCTGGCACGACATGGTGCAGGCAACAATTATAACAAGCTACTGCTTGCAAATACAGCTCCTCTCGTCAAGTTCGCATTTCTTGAGATCGAAACTGCTGCAGCACACAATCCCACCTCTGTCGTGGATAAGAGAAATAAATGAATATCAAAATTTCCTGCATTACCTGAACAGTGAATTTGCCCCTGCGGTGTGCTTATTTATTTTACTTGACATTTCATGGGCCTTTTCCGGAGTTGTCTGGCTTCTGAGATATGAATCATCAGCCAAGGCGAATAACGTCGAGTTTATTAACATATCTGTCACTTGTTTGTGGATTGCTGCGGGAGTCACGCCGTTCGTAATGGCATCTTGGTTAACGGGTGCCTGTAACATGTTAAGATGTTCGGGACATGAAGTGAGGACTCGTCCATTTGTGTACCAGGACACGCCTGGCGAAGATTTAAACACAATACTTTTATATACTTCAACCTTAAAAATGAAATGCAAATTATTTGCAATGCCAGTGTCAGGCCGCTACTTAATATTTTTTCTTGCCGTATCCGCCATATTGATCCTCACTTTAGGTCAATGTCAAATTCTCAAATTTAAGTTGACGCAATAAATTCAGGATAAATTTTAATTTCTTTCTTATTATTTGTATTAGAAACTTTCAAATTGCATTTATAAATTTGTTTAATTAATTAATAAGGATTTGAATGTCGGGTTCAAAAGCAAAACATTTATTGATTCAAAACTTTTGTAGAATGCAGAAGAACGTTATATTCACTAGTGTCAACATCTAGGAAATTCTTCTCGCTTCAAAATAAAAACGTTTCCATAGACATCTCGTTCAGTCACTTGGATGCAAGACGTATCTCGTTCGTTTTGTTCAGTGTGATGTGATGGTTGTTTTATGGATTTTATGGTGCGGATATAAGTCACGTATTGTTGCGACGACTCATGACAAAAAGGAAAAAAAACAAAGCTCTTCTAAAGGCGTTTCGAAAGATGTTATTCTACTTGTTGAAGAAAAAAACTGGACAGAATGTAATTTCATATAAAAACAAATTAAGGTCTATGGTGATTGTTATGAACGCGTCCAACAACAGGAAGTTATGTACGAATAAAAAATTTATCAAAGATGCACATTATTATTTATTGAAATATAAATTATTATTCGATAAAATGGGTTTTAACAGCTGTTTTGACAATTTCGATTACCTCTCTTAATTATACCAGCATTAAATATTTTTATAGAATTATCATTAATAATTGTGATTCTAAAAACCTAAGCAACTTTTTTCGATTAGTCCAGTTTAAATTATGATATATGACATGTAAAAGATTTGAAGGGATTTAGCTTGCAAATTTTGCATTGTCAACATTTTGTATTCTAATTCTACTAAAAAAGAAGTTCAAATATAAGAGAAGTGCCTTTAATTGTACAAACAACATTCAAGCATTTAATTCATTATATTTTTTCGAATTATATACTCTTTGAGCTTGTCTACGTAAAACTAAAGTTTATTTACTTCATTTATATATTAATTCATACTTAAATTACAACAAATATTTCATTCCAATTTTAGAGTTTTATATTTCTTTAAATGTGCATAAAATTTATTATATTATTATTATTAGTTATATTACATAAAAAATTTTACGAAATTTAAATAATAAATTTTCATTGTTAAAAGTCATTATTTCATTGTAATGAAGTTTTCGTTTTTAGTTTTTGAGTAAATCATGCTATTCGGTCTGGAAAGAAAAGCGAAGCGTAATAATTAATAAAAGGAAATTATTTCACTCGTAGTTGAGCAATTCTATTAATATTACAACAAAATTATTATTAAATTTACATATATAATATTACATAATTTACAACGGTCATGTTGAAAATTGTACCATAGATCCTGCATAAATCAATGTTGGCAGCAGCAACCGACTTTGGAAGTTCTCCCGCGGGTTAATGGCTTTAAAGCCGGCAGATCAACTGTTAGCTTTAAAAGTGAATGAGTCATCTCAAAACTGTTTTGTATTTTTTGAAATTCGATTGTATAACATATAATTCAATATGGAATCGAATGAAGGTCTAGTATTACTTTTTAAAAAAACAATTAAATGATTTGTAAAACTAAAAAAAGTAATCTCTATATCACTTTTTAGCAATGAATTATATTTTTTATTGCAACTGTTTATTTGCTAACTCATTTACATATAATGTATATATTTTAATCTAATTATGATAAATATTTAATTATGAACTGTTTTAGATGTACGAGCTTTGGATAGCACCGTTATGGAAGAGGATGACAGTGATGAAGAAACCTGGGACGAAATTGACGATGAAAATGAAAGTCATATAATATGCCTGTTTTGTCCAAAAATTTTTAAAACAATGGCAGTTACATTGGAACATTGTAAAATAGATCATCAATTTAATATAACTGATTTGAAATCACAATTTAACATGGACTGTTATTCTTATATTTGTATGGTTAACTATGTAAGGAAACATAATGTTATTCCAGAAGCCATAATTTGTTCTAGAGACACACCTTGGTTAAATGAATGCTATCTGGCACCAACCATCCCTGATGATGCATGGTTAATGTTTGGTAAATAACTAGATCTAGCAATAGTTTATAAATCACTAATCATTTTGATTGATCACTTAAAATATATTTCACAGATTTTGATGGTTTGGAGATGGCACCAGAAAGTGAATGTATACAGTCAAGCAATGAATTACTTTCCAATATTTCTGATGTTCATTTTGAAAATGGTTTTGTGAAAATACCAGAAAATAACTTTATTAAATTGAAACAAGCACTTAAATGTTTGTCTGAGCAGGTATTCTTAATTAAGTAACATATACAAGAAATTATTAAACTTATGTATTTATACTATAAATTCTTTATCTAAATCTTCTCAATTGATGTATTAAAAATTATTAAAATTAAATAAATTTAAAAAAATATTATCACTATTAAGATAAATATCGGAAAATATTTCTTCAACAAAAGAGTAATTCCATGTTCATTGCCCTTTCAAAATACATTTTTCTTTACATTTCTTTACATTTTCTTAATCAAATGTTATAATAAATAATCAGGTTAATTAAAATCTTATTAATCCCTAATTTAAAAATCATTTGTCACCTTTAACTTTTTTTTACTCTTCTTGTTTCAGTTCGATAAGTGTAAATATTGGTGATCAAAAAGTATACAATTTTATTTTTAATAGATCAATTATTAGTTTTGCTTCAACTAATGTTTAGTTAAACCCCTTTCTTTTTTAGTATCTATTATAATTACTTTATTGTATGGGTTTTTTTCCTTTTTCAATATTATAAAAAGTATCAGTGTTTTAAGCATATTTAGGGTATTTTTATTAATTTGGCATTCTATAAAAATTTCCAAAGTTTTAATAATTTATCACATTTTTCATTTAGAATTTTATTTTTATGTATATTTTTATAACATTTATTTTTCACTTATGTGAATAATGGTATAAATAACTTAGTTTAATTTTATGTAAATTCACAGGATAAAAATATTGAAATAGTTTTTTTGTGCTGATTTTATTTACAATGAATCTGTCCAAATAAAAAGAAAAAAAATCACGAAACTATGAATATTTAATTCTTAAATCAGTTATCTCTTGTTTTTCATTCTTAAATTCAAATTAATAATAAATATTTTGATACAGTCACTTGTAGAAATGCAAAGAGTTATTTAATCAAGTCATGCTATCCTACAGGTGCAGAAAAATGAAAATATGTTGGCAGCTGCTGTTGATCAGATAAAAAAGATGAAAAAAGTAGCTGCAAAAATTGTCTACAATGATCCATTATGTAAAGAAAAAGAATTGGAATACAAAATAAGGAAAATAAAAGTATCTGAGGATTCTGGGTATTTCAAAACATATTCTTATTTTGGAATTCATCATGAGATGTTATCAGTGAGTGAAAAAAAAGGCTTAAAACTGCTAGTTTTTATTTGCATAGAATCCAAAAATTTTTATATAAATAAATGTATATTTCATTTTTTTCATTTTATAAATGTTCTAAAAATTAAAATGTTTATAAATGTTCTGATTCCTAATATAAAAACTACTGATGTTTTAGATTTAAAGTTTTCTATGAATATTCATTTTTTTATAGTAGAAATTTTTTCATTGTAAAAAGAAATTCTCTTTGTTCTTCTTTAAAGGACAAAATTCGAACAGAATCTTACAAAAATGCTATTATGCAGAATGCTCATATATTTGATAATAAAGACGTTTTAGATGTTGGATGTGGTTCTGGTATTTTGTCCATGTTTGCTGCTGGCACGAACGCAAAAAAAATTTTCGCTGTTGATCAGTCAGATATTATTTATCAAGCCATAGACATTGTGAGGTGAATTTTTAAGACAAAGTTTCTCAAAATAATTTAAATTTTTTCATGTAAATTTAAACGGAGACATAATTTTTTTATTCATCCAATTTTTATCTTCTAGAGAAAATAATTTGTCACATAAAATAGATTTAATACATGGAATAATAGAAGAAATAGTTTTGCCTGTAGAAAAAGTTGATATCATAATATCCGAATGGATTGGTTATTTTTTACTTTACGAAGGGATGCTTGAAAGTATACTACGTGCACGAGACAGATATCTGAAACCTAACGGATATATACTGCCGAATCGATGTTGTTTATATATTGTAGGTTTATCTGACTATGGTAATTATTTTTCAGTTTCGAAATTCGAATAGAATGTAGTGAATATGCACATTTTTTATATATTTTTGAAAATTCAGTTTTAACGAATTTGAAATCTAAATATATAAAAATTTATATTATGTCATGAATATATGAAATAAAAATCTTATTATTAAGTAAAATTACATTTTTTTTTGTTTCAGAAAATTATCAAAGAATGATAGGTTTCTGGTCGGATGTATATGGATATAAGATGTCCTGCCTTCGCAAAGAATCTCTTGAAGAACCTTTGGTAACTGAAGTTCCGTCTCAAGCTGTTGTAACATCTTCTGCTACTATATTTGATTTAGATCTTTATAAACAGAGTGCTGAGGAGTAAGTTGTTATTTTTATAAAAAAATATTTAAGTTACATTTCTATTTAAACAATATTAATATCTTGTTAATCGTAATCGTTTAATTTCTTTTTTCTTGTTCATCTAGCACTATTTTCTATTCTTCGTTTTCCTTAGAAAGTCATATAGATGGAGAGCTGACGGCATTATGCGGATATTTTAGTGTTTTTTTTGATTTACCTAATGAAGTTAGCTTTTCGACCGGTCCGCATCATCCAAAGACTCATTGGAAGCAAACTGTTTTCTTTTTACCTCAGTTTATACCAATCCATAAGGGTAAGTTTTTTAGTGATTCATATTTACGTATCAATTAAAATTTATAACAGTAGTGGAATGTATAGCATTTGAGCGTTATTATACTGATCATTTATTACCATTTAGCATTGACAAAAATTTTCTTTCGATTCTTTGAAGTATTTTATGTTTTATTCTCATTTTATTAAAGTTTTAAATGTAAAGATACTCCCTTCGTATTTTCTTGCCTAACGCTTGCTCCTCTGTTTTGATACAAGATCATGTTAGCCCGAAATTTAGAAATTATTGCGCCCAAATATAAAAAAAAAAAAATCAAATTTCATTCATAAATCTGTTTTGCTGTGCGATATTTTTCGATAAAAATAATATTTAAATCCTTTACTTTTAGACTTTTCTTTAGCAACTTAAACGAAGGAAGTTATTTAAATTTATTAGATGTTGCGAAAAAGAAGAATTAAGATAATTTTTTCTTGTTCATTGGCAGGGATGATCATTAAAGGCGAGATTGAATGTAGAAAAAAAGCCGACGACAACAGAGCGCTTATAATTGTTATAGAAATATCGGATCAAAAGAATATGTATATTTTAATGTGATGATTTAACTCCGGTTTAAAAAAGAAATTAAAAAATATAATTTTATAAAAAATGACAATATCTTAATATAAAGATTTTTATATTAATTATTATTAATAAATTCTTTTATTAATAGTAAAAGATTCTTATTAATAAGAAAAGAATAATTAATAAATTAATTATTAATAATAAAAGATTCTTTTAAAAAAGAAAATGTTATGATATTAATTCTAGCAGAAAAATGTACATGGAAGAAAATCATTCTTACTAAAAGAATTGTTGAATATCTTAAAATGTTTTTCATTCTTATAATGGGATATCATTTCAGAAATCGAACGTTCATTAATGTGTTTGAGTAGTTTATTTACATTTGCTTTGTACGCATAATTTTGCCTTTATTCCGAAGACTAACTTGTGATAATGATAGGAAGCGATTTGCGGTTTTGGAATTATTACGGTACGTTTTCAGGGAATCAATCTTTTTAGTAAAGGTTTTGTCCCGTCCGCTTTAAGTCTTAAACGTGTATTTACAATGAAAGTCTTTAAAGTCTTCATAAATACAAGGTTTTGTCGGTTAGTAATAATGTTTTCTAATCCGTAAAATAGTCAAAATTTTTATTACCTTCAAATTTTCAAAACAGAGCACATCATTAAATCTTGAACTTCAGCCTTAAAATGAAAAATATCAGAAATTAAGACAATGGCTGATGAAATTTGGACAGATTCTGATGCTAGCTGAAGTTAAGGCTTTATTATTTGTTGATTAAAATCTCTTTACTCTTGAAGATGAAACTAACTAAAAAGACTTGCTTTCTACTGAGAATAATTAATAATAAATTAAAAGTAACATGTCCATTTATATATATCCATGTACTACTTAAAAATAGATTTAGCATATTAAACCGTCTATGTTTTAGGGTAAAATAATTTATAGGTGATACATGTAAAACTACATTTTCATCGTGTTTATTATCTTTTTTAGGTCTGCATTGTCAATTAACTGCTTAAAATTGACGCTAATCAATCCTCAGTTAAATTTTAAATGAAAAAAATTGGTCCACATATCTAATTTTTTTAATATAACTATTCTTAGTAAAATGTGACATAAAACAACAGGTGACTCCGAGATTTACTTGCGTATATTTTTTAGCGAACTAGGATTTTGATATTCAAATATACATTAAGATAAAAATATAGTTGCAGTATTTTCTTGAAGTTCGAAAAAACGATCGGCGAGTCAGCTACGACAAATACAGTGAAATTCTCTCAATTATTCCAAACAAAAAGCGGAAATGGGGGAAGTCGAGAATTAGGAAAGCAATTAGAAAAACGTGCCTGCTAAAGATAATTTAACTACAAAGCTTATTATCTCCTGAAAAATCCATAAAGGTGTTTAAAAATGGCGGGCTGGCGAAGTCACTAGCATTGTATTTAACTTGAAATATAAAATTTAATTAATCATGTCGTTTGGAAAATATGTCGCAACGGATATTGAGTTTCCATCAGAATAAAAAATATGAATATTGCTGTAATAATTTATTTATTTAATTTACCCTCATTTTATGATTATTAATATAAAATTTCTTTTAACACGTATTACTTTTGCAACTTGTAGCCTCCGGATTCAGTTATCATTGCGCATAATATGATGACGGATGGTATCCAGGAGGCAGCTAAACAGAACTTATTTTAAATAATACGTATAATGAGATCTGATTTTTTATTTCGCTTTCGTATATTTTCAAGTTTAATATATTGCAGTTGAACCATTTTAATTGTGAAAATATAAATTCAAAGTTTGATGTCTTAAAATTTGAATATACCAGCCTCGATTATCTCTTAGTTCCATAAAAGCAATCTTATCAAGAAAGTTTTCATTTTGATTATTAATCGACCAGAGTAGTAGTCGGAGACATCTTTGAAAAAATTTATATATTTATAAATTTATTTTTTCTATAGTAGTTTCAGTTTTTCTCCGTAAAGATTTGGATTTATTTGGTGTCTATGGAAAACCATTCAACTTCACAAAGGGTAAATGACTCTTTTAACTCTTATCTATTTTTTTCTTCGAGAAAACTTTTTAAATTTACTTGCCAATTATTGCTGAAAAGTTATAGGCCTGGTGTGATTGCAGTACAGTAGCATCTAAAGAAGGCCAAAAATTAAACTCTTATTACTATTTTTGTCTTTTCTGTGTTATTAAATAAATATAATATCTATATCTTTTTCATATTTTAAAATTTTTGAATTTCTAATTTTAATAAGGGAGTTGTTTTGATGAAATTCTTAAGGACATGAAAAAATTACTCTTTTAAAAATCAGAATTTTTATCATGATGTGTAATTTTGTTTTTATGATTTCATAATAATAATTATATAAGACTTGAAATGAATATAAATTTTGCTATTGTTATATAAATACTTTATAATATATTTATTTTTTTGCAGCCCTCTTGTGAGGGTGGATCTGTGTCACAATTAGATTCTAATGCAGAATCATATTCATCAAGTGGGGAAGTGTCAATTGATTTACCTTTAGCAACAATAACTAGTGTAAATGTAGCTGGATGCAATGAAGTAGTTGATTCATCCTCTATTTCACCATCATCACCACACATAGAAGATTTACCACCACCTAAGCCAGATTTTTCAGCTCCTCCTCCATATGAAGTTGCTGCAAAATTACCTACTTATGAGGAAGTGCAAAGGGAAAAAAGTAGACTTGGAGAGCCGCAGATTAATAATGTAATTTTTTTTACATTTAAAATAGAGGAAAATTCTCTTTTTATAAGATTTTAATACTTCAAGTATAGTAAAAACTCAAGTTTTAATTATTTCGCCTCAAAATTAACTGAATTGTTTTTAATTTTATTTGAAGATTTAGCTTCTAAAATAGTGTAATTTTCATATAAAATTTAGAAGACTTTTTCCTTATTATTAATATAGTCCAAAAAAACTTTTTAAAATGTTTATTTTAATATCAATTTATTGTTAATTTAATTATTAAAAAACATTATTGGCTTTGTATTATACCAAATTATATCAATTTGGTAAAAATATAATTAAAATTAATGACAAGATGTGTTATTGAGTTTCATAAGTTTATAATTACTTATAATAAGCCTGAAAGTGATAAATATCTGCCTCCTTGAATAACAAACACAGTCTTATTTTTTAAATTTAAGAAATTTGAAAATTTCATTATCAGAAAGATATTTTGGAAGAAATCGTTATCAGAAATATTTTGAATGGAAAAATAACAATTTTTTTATTACACTCTATAATATTTAATTCTTAGTAAAGTGTTAACTAAGTCCCTGGTTAATAAAATGGAAATATTTTAAAAATCATTTGCTAGAAGAAATTTTTTTCTACTTGTTATAGCCCATGCAAAATCGTCCAACACCTCAGTCCCTTGCATTTTTGGCAATAGATTCAGAAGGTCATGATAGTGAAAATGAAACAGGATTACTTGGGACGGATTTTATGTTTTTCACAGCTTTTTTAGGTATGTGTTTGATATTTATAATTTGAATTAGTACAAATGTTTTTCTTGCATAAGAAAGAGTTAGAAAAAAAATATAACATCTACAGTTTTAGAAATTTAAATTTGAATTTTCTCTATAATATAAATATCTTAAGCAAAATAATATAAAAATTACACTTTGGAACTTATTTTAAACAACTTCAACCACAAAAATTTTTGAAATTAAAAAATATTCAATCTGCTAAATACTCTGATTAATGATTATTATTAATTGAGTTGAACTTTGAGAGAAGGCTAAATTTAATGGAATGTCTTAATGTATTTATTTTTTTCTGATGTTATTATTTATTTGGAAATAAGAACCAAATAATACTGCTTTTACAAATTTCGATATGAATCCATATAATTTTTAATGCTTGTTAAACTCTTTCATATAATACAACAAAAGATTATATTAATGTCTTGAGATTATTTCAACATAGGTAAGATTAGTTTATTATCCTGCACAATGTTCTTCATTTTTTTATATTTATTATTTATCAAAACGATATGACAGAACATTCGAATTATAGAGAAGTTTTTTTCCAAATATGTTAAATTCTAAATTAAACATTTCATTTATGACATCTCCAGAAGCAAAATATACGTGTTATGTCAATTAGAATTCAGATTATCAATTTGTATTTCATTATTGGCGTTTTAAAATTAAATTTTTTTTCCAGTATGCCTTTGTCATTAATCCGAAGATTTTAAATTAATTCACTATTGCAATTTGCTGTAAAATGAACCAAACGCAATAGGGTTTGAGTTAAGATGAATAGATTGCATTTAACGATAAAAAAATAATGTATTTTTTCACTGCAATTTATTGTTATATTAAAAAATTATATATATTTTTCATTTCCAGTGGCATTCCTATTCAACTGGATCGGTTTCCTTTTGCTGATGTGCTTCTGTCACACAATTGCTGCACGATATGGAGCCCTCTCCGGATTCGGTTTGTCGCTCGCCAAATGGACCCTCATTGTTAAACATTCAACGGATCTGGCATCTCGCGAGAATTCTTGGCTCTGGTGGCTTATAATGGCGTTTGGGCTTCTAATATTTGTCAGAGCCATTATTCAATATCTTAATATTAAAAGAGGGTGGAGATTACTATCAGGCAATGCACAGGAACGACTCCTATTTTTCTATTAAATGATAATAAATTATACATTATTTATGCGTGTGTGTATATATATAAGAAATGAAGTACATCATATATATGTATTTTTCGGGAAGATAAAATTGTTCTTTAAATCTATACTTGAATTTTGTCTGAAATTTTTTCAAAGTATATTTTTTTTATTAGCCGATGATCGAAGTATCGAAAATGCATTTTCTTCATCTTATTTTCTATCGAACTCCCATATTTAAATCCGACTATTTTCTCCTTTTTGAACATTAAAATTAATTTTTTTTAATCTCTTGTAAATAATGATTTGACTATTATCATCTGACAGGAAATAAAGTAAACCCTTTAAACGAACGAGATATTTATCTGTACTCTTTTTTGTTTATTTACTTGCGGAAAACATTAATTTTTTTTCTACAAAAAGAAAAGATGACAATATTTTGAAAGTAATTGAATTTGAGCTGAATTTTTTTCCCACCTTAAAATCTGAACTGTTTTTGTTTTATCCATGCATCTGAGTGATTGCCTTGTGTGATTCTGGAAAATTTCTCTTCAGGAAATGTAACAGGAATCATAACAAACAAAAATGAATGAAAATAATTATTAATTAAAAAGATTTACAATTTTAAAGGCGGATATGTTCTTAAAAGTTATTTAAAAATATGAGAAATTTAATAATTGATATGATTCATTTGTAAAAATTAATTAGAATTTTTTAAAAATTACTTTTTTCTCCAACTCAGAAACAGCAAATAAGGAGATTCCACATGTATAAAAAACTTTTTCATTTTATTAAGATCTCATTTTCTGTATAAGTTCACTGAAAATTTGTATAGTAGTTACACTCGTTCGACTTATTTATTTATTTAATTTGTTATCGTTTTTTTTTAAATTTAAGAGGAATAAGGGATTTTCCATTTTTTTAATTCAAATATTTAAATCGTATAGATGTTTATATTTTTTATGTCACTGATGCTTGTTCGGCGGGGGAATAGGAATTTTTAAATTTTTTTTTAAAAAGTGACCAATATTAATTTTGAAATAAGAAAATATTATAACTGGAAATTTATTTTGTTTCTCAGAGCAAAAAAATAAGTTTTAATTAATCTTTCGGTTGAGGTTTTCACAACGAAAAC
>JAOWBB010006797.1:0-17776 GCA_028565995.1 Ricinus marginatus
GAACGATAAAATAAACGATATTCATCTGAAAAGAGACCAAAGAGCCTTTTTAATCCAACTTTTAAGAAGTTCGAGTCGTATTACAAGAGCTTTAACATTGGATGAGAACAATGCAGCAATCCATAAATGGATGGCTATTCTTTTGGATTCTAAATTTACTTATGAAGGCATAACTCCAAGGTTAAAAGCTCTTCCAGATTTTAAGAAACATTTATTGGTGAGTTGGGATTAATATTTTAAAGGAGTTACATTAAAACAGTTTTATTTGAATTATTTATAAACTGTTTGACTTATAGGAATTAAAAATAAACCATTTGAAATACAAACAATAATTATTCTAGCATATTTTGAATTTATAATGAATAAAATTCAGTGATATTTTATCAATAAGTAAAATTTTAATAATTTATCTGTTATATTATGTATAAATTTTGTAACGGATTTTCATTTTATATGAGTCAGAATTTTTAATCAAATAGCGCTCTTTGGAATTAAATCCAAAAGATGCAACTTCAATGTATATTCTTGGGCAATATTGTTATAATATTGCTAGTATGCCATGGTATCAAAGAAAAATTGCATCTACACTATTTGCCACTCCACCAGATGCAACATTTGAAGAAGCTCTGCATTATTTTATTAAGGCTGAGGAAACTGAACCCAATTTCTATAGGTATGTATATTACAACCAAAGACTGAAAATTTGTTTTTATTTTCTTGAATTATTTTTTATGTTGCTTTGTTTTTTGAAAATTTGTTATTTCTTCTTATTTTCATGATTATAAAAGCACAAGTATTAGAGCGGATAAACGGTAAAAGAGCTGGAAAAACAACTGGAAAATTAAATAATCTTAGTAATAAAAGAAAAGTTTGAAATGTTTGAAAATACTTTTCTCATATGAAAGACCAGAGTATAGAATTTTACTGTTCTATTAGGAATAAGTGCAAAATTCTAAAATGAAGTTTTTTTTAAATAGAAATTAAATACGCTATAAAAGTATATTCCTGAATCACTGATAAAATGTAGGAAAATTACTTAGAATAAGAATCAAAATGTATTAGATATAGCTCTAATAATGTCAAGGCACAAAATCATTGATAATCAAAAATCGTTTTATAGTTGTAAAATTTTTATAATACAATCAGCAATTAAATAAAAAGTTAATCGGCTTATAGCTGGTTTCAGTAGATGTATAATATATGCTTACTTAACAAAATAATTCTTCCAATTTATTAAGACAATATTTGATTGCGAATAAACTAAACAAATATTAAATATTAAATGATCTTTTAAGTTTTAATTGTTTTCAAGACAATCAATAAAGATAAAACTGTACTTCTTTTGCTTTTATAAAGAAAATTTAATTACGGAAATCAATACACCTTAGTTTTAAGAAAATGTTTTCAGCTGAATAAATTGTTT
The DNA here is from genome assembly GCA_028565995.1 of Ricinus marginatus. NCBI lineage: Eukaryota > Metazoa > Arthropoda > Insecta > Psocodea > Ricinidae > Ricinus > Ricinus marginatus. The sequence continues at coordinate 1,424 of JAOWBB010006797.1, forward strand.
ATAATAGTTAATTTAAAAAAAAGTATTTTATAAATAACTATTAACAAAGTGAATTAATATTCGTTTTTCAAATAATATTTTCATTATGCAAACTTTTATTTTATTGTAAGATGTGACATTATTATTGTGAATACTAAAATGTGTAACCTCTAAATTCATATGTTCTATATTTTCAGTTTAAATCTACTTATGCTGGGAAAAACTTATCTTCAACTAAAAAAAATTGAGGCGGCACGCTACTGGCTTAAATGCGCTAGTTCTTATCCGATACGTACAGAAGAGGATAAACAGGTTTTCTCAAAATTCTTTATGAAAACATTTCTGTAATGTTAAAAATTAGCTTGTATTCAGTATATTGATATTAAATACTCTTATATATTTCAAAAGGCAGATGGCATTTTCTGTATCTGTCAACTATTTGTTTAACAATATTTAATCGATTAATTGTATTTATTTTATTAGACTTTTGCTAGGATTATCAAACTTAAATATTGCAGATAATGTTATATTTGGTATCACGACCTGTCTGACACTTGACATTGGGCAATAAAGTTATTTACAACATACTGTTCAAATAATAATAATTATTAAAATAATGTTATCACCTTTAAAGCTTTATATCAGCTCACTTAAGGCCCACAGGATCAGTATTGTTTTTGGGCATTCTCCATTGTGTGCTAAAACGTTGATTGTGCCTCATAAATCATCTTAAATAATCCCATTCTCTTTCGGTATATTTTCCTTTCAGAAATTATCCTTATTTTTATGTTATTTTCCTTTCCTTTTTTTTACCATATCGAATTCGCTATAAATTTGTTTGCTACATTTAATAATTCAGTGCATTCAGTAGAGTTATGTTTTTAAAGCAAACAATCGCTTTAAAACATTCACAAAGCATGCTTTTAAAGCTATTGTTTGAAATCATGTGATCTTTTTCGGTCTAAAATTCACTGAAAGTGAATAAAACTCAAAATTTTTTAATTTTTAGGTTAGAAAAGAAGCAGAAGAGCTGTTGAAGAAACATTAGATGAAATATGACAATAATTCATTTGGAGTTCGCGAAAAATGTCAAAGTAATAAATGAATTCATGAAAATGAAAACAACTGAAAAATTTCAATATCCAATGCATTTGTGATTGTCATAAATTTTTTTTCTTAAAAATGAAAGTCATTTCTGCATCCGTTTTGCTGTCATGAAATTTTACGATATTGTTTTCGGTTATAAGTTCCATAACCCATAAAATAAATCAACGTATGCAAAACTCTATTATACAAATTTCTTTTGTATTCAAGTTTTTTTTTCCACAAACAAATAATTGAAAAATTTTTTTTAAAATACTTTAAAAATAAACGTATTAACGATTATAAATTAAATTTATATTTTAGAATTTGAAATCCTGGCCTCGTTAATCAACACCTCTTGTATTTGGTAAAGGCATTATATGAAGAGTGCTTTGATATTCTAATAGTCAATTTTTTAGTAACATTAATATCTAAATTGTTACTTTATTGTTTAAGGTATACTGATTTTTTATATTTTTGGCTATTCAATTTTTAAGATCATTTAACATTACTTTGTTTATTATAGGCAGTACTATTGATATTTCTTTAGTGTAAATAACAGTTTTTCTTAAGACCAAACTTTTTGAATATATGAGACATTTGAAGGTTAAACACTATTTTAAAAAGGAAAATTCAATGACAAATTTTTTATTTGGAAAGCGCTATTATTGAAGGAGATTAGTATCTTACATAAATATATATTTATACATTTAAAATGTATTTATTAATTGAGATGTTATATATGTATTCATGTGATGGCAAAATTACCAAATTAATAAAATAAAGTCACATAGGTTTTTAAGTATTTAACAGTACCAGTTCTGTAAAGAGAGGGAAAATTTATCCATTTTACGTCATTTTAGACTTTATTTATATATGGAAGATTAAGCACAAAAAAAACTAAAATTTAGATTTTAATATTTTCAAATAGAAAGAAGAGAATTTAGTATTTTTTCCTAGAAAATTGGTTGTGGTAAATACCGAAAAAATTAAGGTGAAGATTGTTGTCTACAAGGTAAACGTATTTTTAAAAATTTCTTTTGGTTACAAATTTCCTTTGATATGCCTTAAATATTATCTTAAATTCCTATCAAATTAAGAATTCATCAAACAATTAAAAAAAAATGCAATGCTTTGAAGTGAATTAAATTATTAATCATATACTTCATTGCTCATCGAAATAGAAATTTATACAACTTTCAATAAAAAAAAGTGGTAAATAAAATGAAAAGGTTCATTTATCTACTCTAGGAAATAAGGTTCGTGGCAGTAGATTGAGTGGCATTGATTTAAAGTAGGTTTCAGGAATTCGTACTTAATTCAATTATTATACTTATCTGCATTATCATCAGTATATATTTAAATATTAGTTTTCTACGATTTTTCAGAGCATAAACATTTTCCTTTTGAGTTAAATAATGGGACAAAGAAGTTATTTTCCAACCTATTATTCACTAGAAGATATCATTGTGACCCAAGAAAAGGTTCCTTGTGAAACGGTTTACAATTTTAAGAGTTTAGGTAAAGTTTATTGAATTATGATTTGAAAATTAAAGTAAAATTTTACATTTCAAATGTACTTTTTAAATTTGTTATTTGCCAATTCAACCTGGATATTGTCTTTTTAAATTTTAGTTTGAAGTAACTGATTTAGTAAGTATATTACAGTTTCTTTCTTTGAAAGTTCGTACATTTTTTATTGAAGTTTAGAGTACTAAATGAAATTATATCACACAATATGCAATATTACAATCAGTAATGTACCTGTTAATGTCATTTTGCATTATCTGAATCACAATCAGAATATAGGAATATGAATGTTAAGATCATTGTTTCATCTTTCTCAACTTTTAATAGGATTGAAAACTCCTCATTTTCATGCCCAAGATAGTGCTAAACATACTACAGTGGAAATACCTTTGTGGCTTGCATTAATGATAATGGAAAACTTAGAAACTGAAAACATATTTCAGTTGAAAATGCCAAAATTATTTAAGAATATCAATCCTGATATGGTTGAAACAAATGCTTGTGCTCTTAATTTATTTCGTATTAATGAACATTTTTATGAATATGGCATTTATTTGTGTTTATTAGATATGAAAGGAAATGAATTGATTGAATACATAATTGAAAAGGTAAAGTATTACTTATTAACAATTATTTTTAATAAATAAAAAGGTATGATTTCATATGAAATAAAATTTTTACACAGTATTTTAATCATTTGCATTTTTATGAATAAATTCATATTTTTTTTACTTATAAACTCTACACATTTTCAGACTTTTTGTGCTAGGCTTGAGATGCTATTAGAATGGGCTAGAAGTGGCTTACCAGAGCCAAACAAGATTCAATGTCTTGATACAACAGAGCAAATGCTGTTGAAATGCAGTAATAAAGCAAGAATTAAATATGATAAATGGCTTGAAAAAGGATCAAGTAGAATAATACAAGATGAACATCTTGATGATATGGAAACTATGGATAGTATTTTAACTGCTACTCATTCAGAGAATATTACATTATCTAGAACGGAAATTGAAGATGAAGAAGATGGTGAAGATGTGAATTAATTCATTTTTTTTACTACTATAGTGATTACATTTATGTATTGTACATAATATTAAATATATAGTTAAACTTGCACAGTTTTTAATGAAATTTGACTTTTATTACGTTTGATTGTTAATGCCCAGTCTTTTGGTAAGTTCACATCAATGATTTGTTTGTAAAAAAAATTTATTATTTGTAAATTATATTATTTAAAAACATGAAAATATTTTGTGGCTCATTTTAGTATCACTATTTGCTTATGTTCTTTGCATTACCTCATATGTTGCTTGCATTGTCTTTTTACTTCATTAATATTTCATTTAAAGCATTTTGCATTTTCTAACGGATTACTAGCAAAACAGAATTCTGTCCTATGTCATTAAAGATCGCAATACGGTGTTAGAAATGGAAACTCGGATAGGAATGTTGGATTAAAAATATTTATACTCGAAACGTGAGAAAGTAGCTAAAACGTCTGAAGGAATTCCATCCAATTTTTCTCTCAGAGATAAATGCTTTCAGCCGTTACTATCTTTCCAAAATGTGAATCCAATTAGTATTGAGGTTAAAAAAATTTTAATTTTATAAATGCATATAAACTTAATTTATCTTTTGAAAATATTTTTAAAGAAAATTTAATAAATTCAACTTTTTTATTTGTTCACAGCTTCATAGCATTTCATGAGCATATCTTCAATAAAATTTTTATAAAATTTTGAGCAACTATTGTCAATATTTGTCATTTAAACGACAACAATTTTATTTAAACATGAAGTCAATATTGCCACAACCGGCCAGAGTAATAATATTGTTATATACATAATTTATGTAAAATAATTTTTATTAGATCATTTAAAAAGTTGAGTAATTCATGAGAACTAACGGATGATACCTATAATCATCTAAATATATACATTTCTTTCATAAAACGGAAGTTGAACTTTCTTTCTCATTCTTATAAAGTATACATATTTATACACGTCTTAACCTCTTAGAGTTATTTTGATCACTCCTGTTCAAGTTTTCGAGTATTTCCATAGAAATAACTAAGATTTTATTTTAATAAAACTCATAATTAAGATCAGCTTCATTTTTCATAAATCTCATTTAAAAAGTTACAACTAGCTTAAGTTTTATTACATGTGCGTTATATTTTCGCAATAATAAAACCCACCAAAATTTATTCGGAGCTTTATTATTATAAGTTTTTTCATATAAACTTAACGATTTATTCATTTGAATGTTTTGAATTTGCGATTCAAATGAAGAAGTAAAAAAAGAGTAAAATAAATGTTTAAAATTTGTTTGGCGTAATAAGCTTAACTTATGGAAAAATATTTCGAAAAGAGGCAAATCGCTTTTTTTAGAAATTAAGTCTAAATTAGTTGATGATTGGGCAAGAACCGCTCTTTTGATCGGGAAATAAAGAAATGTGAAATTGATTTTAATTATTTACTTATCAAAATCTAAGCATGCAAATGCTTATCAGCGGTTCTCAAAAAACCAAACTTAATTTTTCTTTCCTTTAATGATCTATTGATCAACAATCGAGAAAAAAGATTGCTCATCACTATAATATCTATAAATGATTATTAAAAAATAATCCGACTTAGAAATATGACATACTAAATCATAAGCAATTTTTTCTGTAGTTCGTAATAAATTTTGTTTTAGTTTTTAAAATTTTTTCGCCTCTAAACAAGTTTTAACATTCACTGACTTCAATTAAAATCACAAGGCCTTTTTTGTTAAGTTGCAAGACCCAGCGGCTCAAAACAATCTAAGTAGTTTTAATTAAAACAATAGAAAAATAAATGAATCATTAAAAATACAAGTTGAGCTGACAATGGCAAGTAACATGTTTTACTTTGTTCCTTTTAGTTAACCATTTAATAAAAGGCAAAGAAGTTAATTTCATTTTTTTCTTAAAAAATAAATTAACTTTTTCTTCTTAAAGGCATAATTTCGAAATAAAAATTGATTTCAAGACTTATAAATCATCATTCTGCGTAATGGTGATGAAATTTAAATTGTTTTTTCAAACACAGGGAACCCTTTCAATTAAATAAGTTTTTTAAATCACATATAAAAGTAGGTCCCCTTCCATATTAACAAAAAAATATGAATTTAAAAACTAAATTATACTTTTATGTTATTTTTTATAGATTCCCAGGTATTTGGGGAATAACGATAATAAAATTTAAGCCTAAATGTATAAAAAAAAATTTTTTTGAGTTTGTTCGACTTTCATTTTTGAAAAAACACAAAGTATTGTGCAAATTCCTAAGAAAATAAATTTCTGCATTATTCATTGAGCGAAAATTATTAAAAATCGCCAAGGCGTTGACAAATTTTACGTAAATTGTTCGCGTTCAGTCAAATTTTTCGCTTCCAGACGAAAATTATTTTTATTTATCTTTGTATTCTTCAATTCCATTAATATGGTGTCGGATCGGAGTCTAAATTTGGTTCCTGCTTGAATCCGTTTATCCGATAAGTATCCGTGTCTCCAGTTAAGTGAGTGATTTCTCTTAATATTCCGCCAGATGGAACACTTCCGTTTACTAAAGGCTGACTATAAATCTGTCCATTTGTGTGCAATTGATCTTGAGGACTGTCACAATGAGCTGCTACCGTAGGACTCAGAGGGCTGGTCGGAGATCCGGAACCGTGGTAACTTCCCGCTGCTCCCGGATTTTGTTGTATTTCCGTTGACGCTCCTAGAAACAAAATTAGTTATCTTACCTCATTTCATTTTCTATTAATAGCAGAATTATAATTTTCTGAAAATTCGTATTTTTCCCTTATTTCGAAATTTTTATTTTGCCGTGTTTGCTAGTAATAAAACCAAACTATGGCTGTAATAAATTATTACATTTTTATCCGCTGGTGTCATTGAAATTAGTTAGACTTGTGTCTAAATGATAGAAAACATTTAGTTAAAGGAATAGAAATATGTTTTTATGTAGATATATTGATTTATTTATTTTTACCTCCAAGAAGCATCTCCTGTAGTAAATTGTCAATTTTTGCGACTCCAAAGAGTTTGGCAAACTGAATTTGCTCGATCATTTGCCAAGTAATTGATTGCAGCGCCGGAAGTGTCAACAGAATTTCCCCAAACCTACCACGCGTGTCGTACTGACGATCGCTTATATAATCTTCAAGATTTATTTGTATCTGATATCGGAGGCTTTTGATTCGAGAAATGTCGCTCAAACCTTTGGCATCTACAAATTAAATTACTGTAATTAATCAATTGCAAAAAGTTTGTCTAAGTAATTCGTTTTCTCTGTTTCAAAAAACGGCACGGAAAATATGATTCCGTCAAAAAGCGAAGAAAAAGCGGCGAGAATATTTTTTAAAAACTGGATTTGAAAGCATTTAATGAAAAATTCACTTTCCAGTACTAAGAATAATTGATTTAAATAAACGATTAATCACGGGGCGGATTAAGGATTTGTTGTAAATCGAGTCAAAACTTTCACATCTTACTTGGATCAAAGAAGACAATTGCTTTCAGGCAAGCGAATTCGGTGTCATCAATCTGGACTTCAGTCAAAGGTTTCACCAACTCATCCATCACTCTCATACCAATTCGGCTTATGTCTACATCCGGTGACCTTGAATTCTCTAAAAGCAAATTATAACGACAAATTATCATTTTACTTTCCGACAATAGCACTACGAATTAAGGAAATTGTCTTGATAAACCCATATCCATGAGTATAGTGATATGTTTAAATAGTTATTATTTATATGTCTTCACTGCCCAAGCTCATGTTTCTTATTTTTTTTTTTATTAGATGGCATTGAAATAGGATGGAAGAGAAAAAAGATTTTCTTTCTCACAGAAGAATCGAAAATTGTGAACTCATAGGCGAATTTTACGGTTTCAGACATTCTGAAGTTGATCGGTTTTTGGAAATTTTTTTACTACGATTAGGGTAATTTTTTAATTTCCTGTTTAGCATGTCAAATTATGTTACATGTTCTTTTCATCATTGAATCACAGGACCAAAATCACATTTAAAATTTTGCAAAAAAATGGATCGCGGAGTGATTTTGAACGTTTAAAAGAAAATTCAAGTGTTAAAGAAATCCAGTAAGGCGATCATTGTATATTTTCTTTCTGTAAGATGATTTACTTCATGTTACCATTATTTAAAGAAAGGATCGATTGCGAAACAAGAGGCACATGATAGAGGGCAGGTGGGTCTCCTGTTTTGCTTACTCGTAAAAGACAGTAGAGAGGCCAATCTCTTAATTTGCAGTGTATTATGAAATTGAATGTATCAGATCTATGTAGCTTATGTTCTTGCATTAGCAGGCTTAATAATAACAATAATTATAATCGGTTTTGAAATCTCCTTACCTTGACAATACCTGGTAATTATACAATTATTTCCTAATAAGAGTACATCTTTTAAATGAAGAGAACGCCGAGCCAAGCCGAGAAGGAGGTGCTCTCCTGCATGAGCCCTCAGGAGGGCAACCTGGTCATCAAGGTGAAGTTCCGTAAAAGCAGGAATGTACTTCGCCCATTCGACGAGTATAAGGAGCTGCTGCTTCATAGATTCACAGACATCATTTATGTGAGCAATTTGTTTGTTTGAAAGGTCATAGTCATTCATTCCCGATCCCAGTTGCTGAAATTATATTTTGTTTGCGTGAGAAGTTTCGAAATCTTGTGTGCGGCTTCATTAAAACGTCGGTTTACCTCCAACAGTATTGGAAATTTTTTTCGATTTCTTTGTGGGGATGTGATATCGAGATAGTACGTTGCGAGAAAGATTTTAAGTGGCGCCTTGGAATCAAGGGATGAAAGTGAGGGAAATTTCCTAAAAGAAGGCAAAATGTGTCTTACCTCCAGAGCAGCTCCTACTTGACGAGATAACATTTCTGCATTAAGGAGCGACGCAACCGACAACCCATTATTTTGACTAGATTCATCGTAGCTTGGTCGTCTACAACTGATTCTGTCTCGTTCATTTTGTACGGCTGGAAATAACAGACAATACCGTGAATTTAAATACATTAAATTATGATAAATTTCCTTTTTGCTCATTTAGTAGACTGTCCCAGAAAAAGATTAGGTCCTTTTGAAGTAGATTGCAGCAGCGAACATTTGGATCTTATTCCAGCAATTATTTCATCGTGTTTGATAGCGATTGAATTAACATACTTCATTAACTAAGACTGTCGGAATTTGAAAAGTATAGTTAAATTAGTATTAATGAATGAAAATATCTTTGATCACGTAATAAATGCAAATAGAAAACTTTTCATTTAAAATGAAACGTTTTCTTTCCTAAAAGAAATATCTGTAACGTAGCTACTTGTATGTGAAAGATATTTATTTCTTGAAATGATAATTAGTGTTGCAGGTTTGGACTTTTAAATACTTTAATGAAGTATTTCAAACGTGTTGAAAAAGAACCAAACTTATTCAATACCTCTATATTATTATACTATTTTAAGTTAATAAATACTTCTAACATTATTTTGATTTCCTTCGGCTGTAGCTCATGATATTCAGGCTTCTTACAGTACTAAAAATAAATTTAATAAGCCTAAAAGCATTATTTACTTATTTTTTAGAATCTTATCAATCAAGTGAACGGTTACAATGTGGGGCGAACTTATTTGTAAATAGTAATTCTTAAAAATATTTATTAAATCGAAATCATTTTAAATGAATTATTAAAAACATGTAAATTCAACAGTATGGTGAAGAAGGGGCATCAAAAAATGTGAATTTAGAACATGTTCTGCACGGAATGCACTTAATAATGTTGGAAAAATAATTTCAGATTATTTCTGTTAAAATAGTTATTAAGAGCGAATCTCGCCCATGTCAGAAAGTATTCAAAGGCAAAATCAATATAGTATGGTCAGATAATTGTACCATTAACCTTCACCAGGATATCTGCATGTCCCATCTGAAGAATTCATTAATCTGACTGGAGAAGCATACGACACGAGAATGCTACGATTCTGTAAGCTGTCCAAGGTACGACTTCTTATGAACCATGTAGATATGATGAATTTCCGCATCTTGACTCACAATAAAATGGTTATCAGAAAGAGCTGGCTAAACCTATGTCGACCATAGTCTTCGCGATTACTTGTATCTCGCTTATTTTCCATATTAAGTAGGTGAAATTCTTTGTTTCTCGTCACAAATATTTACTTTTTTTAAATAAAATTTTTCTTTATCCCATGGATGCAAAACTATTTATTAAACGTTCTGCATCCTAAGCAATCTTTAGTCTATCTACAAAATGATTACTGCAACTATATTGTTATGTATTTGCTTATGTATCGATGAGATCAGCAATTTACTGTCAGATCGGTATACCCAATGAATTAGTGGTTTAGTTAGAGAATGAGCAATACTAGAATACCGCAAATAAATGTTCTTAAGGATAAAAATGAAGGAAAAATTTAACTTCTTCCGGAATTCTTACAAATAATGAATGCGAACACAATGACCTTTCGATTTTCGATTTCGAAATGTTTTCTGCAAAATTTCGGATTTCTTCAAATGAAAAGATTGAAATCACTTTTTTTTATTATAAACTATAATGTTTCGCAGCATATATTTTTCGGCCGACAAATCCTTGGTCGGCTTCTCCGTCATTTTTTTCTCTCTTCGGTTACAAAAAACTTATTTATGATGCTTCAAGGACGGTTACAATGTGATGCCAAGTAAACAAATTAAAAATAAAAGAAAAAATCTTTTTCTCGTGACTTGGGAGCATTTCTGTAATAAATGCTTTCAGATGTGAATTCTGCAACTTCTTAACATAATCACCTTAAATAAAAATATTGTACACTGATGAGAGCGAAACGAAGTCTACCCAATTGTAAAAATGTTGTCGAATGCTATTAAAATGAATAATAATTACACTGGACCGTGATCTCGTGGATCTCAGTGGCGTCAGACATTCATCTTGAACCCCGGAAGCCCGTGAACGGTTCGAAAAGAAGTTCCGGAATAGGCCTTTACAACATATAAAAAGAGATTTATGACATAAAACTTAAGATGATTAAGATGTGGATTAGCAAGCTCTAGGAAAAAGATAGAAGAAAAATACTCCAGTTTTGAGTAAGATTTTAAATGGTATTTAATTTCAAATGAAATCTCGATTTCTGCTGAAGAAAATGTTACTTCGAAATCGCTAAGATCGCCCCGAAGATCTAAAAGGAGAGTTTGAAGCCTCTATCGGAAAATCGGAAATAACACGACTAAATTCGTAAATTGTCAGTTTGCCTCAAAGGAAATCATTAAGGTTTTCAAAGTTGGCAGTCATGCCCTCGGCGGGAGAGGCTTTCTAATTACTTCTTATCTAGTTAGATTATTATTATTTACAGTAACTGCCGAATTTATCGAGATCATCCAGAATTAATTTTGATTGTCTATGTAAGACAAATGCATCGATAATAGTAACATAATTTCTGCCACCGGGTTCATTTTTAACTAAAGCGAACTAATAATATTCACGGCAGCGCATTAATGGGGATGCCATTACTTGAACGGCGAAGGAAATCTATCATTTGGTATTGCAGAGAAAAGGTACGGCAATTTTCGGTTAAATCGCGAACGAATTGAGTTCCCAACCATCACGATTAAAAGGTTATCAGTGGAACTTCTTAAATCGAATATAACATGTACATGATGACAATCAGGAATGTCATTTAAATTTAATCCTAATCCGGATTCAGAAAGTTCTCAACAATCAAAATGCCAGATATTCTTAAAGGATTTAAAGAATTCGTTTGAATGAGCCGTCCTTTTGTAGTTTCCTATTGTGATTTCCTTGTTTATTCGCATTAGATTCCGAGTATGTCACTTATTTTGGAAGCATGGGATCGAAGAACCGTGCAAATGGTTAAAGCAAGAGCTGAAAGGCAGGGAACCGAGAAGACTAGCTTCATCGACGCCTCACGGGGAAACTTAGATTAAGTTGAATAGTATAAGTTAATTTAACCGACGCTGGCAGAAACTTTGCATCGCGTGATTGGTTATACTTTTAGGGTTTCATATTGCCCAAACGTCTCTTCGAGAAGAGGCAATTTCATCAAAAGCCTGCGACAGCGATGGGATTGAAAACAGAAATGTTTCCGTTTATCCCTCCGACGCTGAATGCTTTTCGCGCGATCGGAGAAGCGACGGGAAAGCCCCGTTCCTGCGTCTGTCCAACGCAGAATCCACCACGGCCACACCCAATGCTTATCGCAATGCTTCGATCTGACGTAGAACCGGCTAATGGTTGAATCACACGAAACACGGAATTCCCGTATTTTTTAGTGCGTATGAAGAGTCTCTAATGCGGAGCGTCGATGAAAGGAGAGAAGACGAGCTTTCTGAAACTCGCTGCTGCAGCGAATTTCGAAAATTCGAAGGAACCTATGGGAGGAATGTCCGAGACGAGGATCGCCAATCATGTGGCAAACGGCAACATGCTCCACATCTAGGGACAGTGAAGCCGTATCACGTCCATCGGGAATCCACCGTAGATTCCGAGCGTTATAATAATCAGAGTGAAAATCATATTTTTTACTCATTAACGCCCTGCGCAATGCTTGCATTGTAATATTTTGAAGTTTTACGAAATGGACAGTGAATTTGAGGGTTCGAGTTAAAGGAAAATATTAAAAAATATATCATTTTAGCGTTTGTCGATTCTTTTCTTAAATTTTTTCTAGAGTTTGGATTATGTACTTTTTAAGATACTTTTCTTAAAACGGAAAGTAACCTCGAGGACGGTAGAAAAATCTGTACATTAAAAAGAGGTTGCCATTAGTTGTCGCCTCAAGGGAAAACTTTCTGGAGCACCATCTCCCAGTATTATGCGAGTTGAAGTGGGAACATTTTGACAGCACCTCGAATTTCAGATCTTGGCATATTAATTATCTTCCGTTAATTATTTTCTGCACTGAATTATGTACCGGGCTAGAGATTTTACGCGGATGTGAACCACCTAAAGGAGTGTAATTTGGAAAATAATTCTGCGAATAACTGAATTATACTGATAGTTGAGGAAATAGACTTTAAGTCTCTGTTCCCTGAAAAATAAGGAAAAGAGTCCTGTTGGGACACTGAAAATGTTCTTAAGCCGGCCGAAATGGTCCGAAAAATGATCCACGGAAAGCGCGAATGAAACTGTAAAAGTTTGTTTTATTTTCTACTTTTAATTAGCGTTTCGTCATTTGTTATTAAAATGAATTTGGGAAAAAAGTTATGACATAGGCAAAGGATCACGCAACTGCAAACTGAATATTTAAATGAAAACCTAATATTCCGAGGTAATCTGTCGTATTAGAAAACAGTGTCTGGCAGGTCACAGCATCTGGGTTGTTCGGTCTTCAAACATGCAATCGCCTTAATTGGACTGGAAGAAAGCTTCTCTTCTGGGGACTAGGAAAGCAACAAATAATTGGGACATTCTTCGGGCAGAGCCGGGCGCTTTGCGAGGGTTGATCGACTGAAGTTGCATGGTCATACAATCGAATCAGTAAAATGATGAGGCTCCGGTCCGTTGCAGAGCCTTCCGGAAGTCCAAAGTGTTTGGGAAAATAATATTTTAATCCGATATCGAGCAAAATATCGTTATTGTTGAATTCAGTGCAGACACGGAATTGTCATCCACTGTGAGTTTAAAACATGTAAAAAGGAGAAGATTGCGAAAATGCGGCTTTTTGGCACTAATGCGAATATTTACATAACCGGAGGATCTTTTTGGAGGAAAGTGATTGGCGAAACCTGAGAAGAATAAGAAACAGCGACCTCCACATTTCCTCCAAATTGTGTTTCCGACAATCGCTTCATCATCTCATTTAATGACTGCCATGACTTTAATAAGTATGAAAATGTATATTGCATAAAGCACTTTTAGCGCTAATTTATACCTCCCGTCTATGTGAATTGTATTCAATCTTTTTTTTTACTATGCCTATTGTTTTTATTCAATAAGCCTATTTCATACTTATTGATTAGTTAGATTATATATTTTTACTTAATTTGAAATACGTTTAAGGAATAACAGATATAAGGAATCAATGTGTTAATATAATTATTGACTCTGGACCTATGAATATGTAGAATTACGGGATAGAAACTGAAAGTGTTTTGTTTTACTACATCAACCTCGCAAATTTTACGGGGTAAACGATATTGGCGTGATTGTCAAGTTTTCAAAATTTCAAGTTCTATGGTGGTATATGGATTTGGAAGTTATGCGAAAAGCAAGTTTCATGCGGATTCCTTGCAGGGCATTATTTTAAGCGGTAGCATTGAATTTTATATAATTGCAGGCATGAGAGAAGGAAAAATTATTTTCCAACTTAATAGACGATAATAACTGAGGAAATGACTTGCATGTTCGATTCCTTTTAAGTACGCATATTGCGCCTTGACCTTACTTTGATGAGCAGGGAGCTGCAGGCGTGTCAGGGAAAACAAATTTATATTTAACGTCTGCGGGTTTAGTTTAATATGGCGAACGCTAATCCGACAGGAAAGGTTGACGCGACTTGCAATCTCGGAGTGAAGTAATAAACGAAATATTCACCTTCCTTCTTCATTCCTGCTTTAAAACACTTTCTGAGACGACAGTAACGACACTGATTCCTTTTGTCTTTGTCCACGACACAGCTCCTGTTAAAGCGGCACGTGTATTGGTGGTTTTTCCTCACCGATCTCCGGAAAAAGCCCTTGCAACCATCGCAAGAGGCGGCTCCATAATGTTTCCCAGTGGCGCGGTCGCCGCATATCGCGCAGTTCGGGCTCATCCCGACGGGAATATTCGGGTTCTGCAGAGATCCCTGAATGGCCGCTTGATTCACTTCCATTTGAAGCTCCGACTCTGGAAAAAGAAATTTCCATCAGCGAAACGAAATGCTTGTGCATAAACTAGACAATGCGGGCAAGTTAATCTCAGCATGATATAATTGATACTTGAAGTTATCAAGAATATGGAGGCTTATATTTAATTTTTTTAACCTTGGCGATTCTAACAGGGAATCAAGGAAACTCTCTACACAAATACAGGAATCGTGTGTTCCCGTCTGAACCTAAACCGCCGGTTTCAAAGCTCTCCGTTACGTATAAGTTTCTTTTGCCTTTCGGTTTTGTACAAGGAGGAAAAATAAAAAAGCATACGAAAAAAAACATTTTTAACACAAGATCATCATCAATTCCACTCCCTCATTTATTTCTCCGTGTTAACATGAAAATTACATAATATTTATACTTCGAGACAAGATATCACCTTCGGATTTTCCTTTTCAAGTTGTGAGCATGGAAAAATATAAATCTTTCATTTTCAACGCTCGGAACAAAGTCGTCCAAAAAAAGTAAATAATTGAATTTTCGATTAAAAATATGTTTATGTGAAGGGTTGTTTTGATTTGAGTCACCCTACGGGGGTTTAATCGGCGAACGATCTCGAAAAGAGCTCTCGTTTTGGGGAGGAGAATTCGTCTGCCCCTTCCCGCTTCCCCCGGAAGTCCGGTGCAGCAAACCGAAACGCCTATGCAAAAAGTACGGAAGAAGCATCGACGGCGGGGCGGAAAGGTAGTTCAGCTGATAGCGAGGAAATTGAGCAATTCTATTACGAAAACAAACAAGAGAAAAAGCAATAACGAATTCCCCCTGATAAGAGAAAATTTAATTGTGTTAAGCTGCCGTATTAGTTAAGATACCCGACATCAGCTCGTTGAAAAAGATGAATTTTGATTCTGGAAAGGACGGCTCCTCGCTTAGAGGAAAGTTTTTTCCCATATTCGAAGCGTGAACCTTGCATATGCTGCAGCAGGAAAAACCCAAAGTTGACGAGTACGTCGAAGCCCGTGATATGGCCAAGCTTTTCCCGGGACAGGAAAACCAACGGCAACGGCATTCGAACCGAATACGATTTTAAGTAAAGAAACTTTTTCTCTAACATTGTGCGGTCGTTAGGGAAAAACTGTTATGAAAAATATGTCGTATAAATAGTTCTGGTCGTGTGAAATACGATGGTATACGGCAAGGATGTCGCAGCAGCGAACAAGTTGAAATAATAGCGCTCTAATGTCATCTTTTCGTTAAAATTTTTCCTTCCCATTGCTCAACAGGAACAAGCCTTTAATAGGAAATCCTCTGAGACGCACAACAGACTGTTGTTAAGAGGCCAATTGTTTTCGGATACATTATTGTAAGTCTTTTTACCCGAACACATTGTTTTAAAAGCGGTAGTCCGTGTTGTTTTTTCACGTGAGAATAATGATTAAGACGAGGGATCTCTTTTGCGTCGCCTATTTTTCTGCCTTATTTTAATCGGCGAAGGTAAAAGTGCTCAAGTTTCCGGTAAGGAAAACTCAGGAATAAAGTTTTGACTAACCTGTGGCATCTCATATTTTCTTGGAGAGATTTTTTCGGTAAAGGAAAAGCTTCCGCGGAGATCATTCAAAATTCATTTGCGAGGTGTCAATCTTCTCCCACGTCGGGCAGCTACAACATAAGATTTGTTTCTCTTTTCAAATTACATCATTATCGAACGGGGAAAAGACTCTTCTGCTTCTGAATTATTAAGACTAATGATCGAGTATAATAAGGTAAAATGAGGCATTTGTCCGGAGCGGCAAAGTTTATATGAGGATATATATGTATATATCATATATGTATGTAATATATATGAGGATACGCGCATTACAAATTCATGCATATCACGATTTCCGATCTTAATTTCC
>JAOWBB010006798.1:0-17757 GCA_028565995.1 Ricinus marginatus
TAATATATTTTAAAATAATTTAAATATAATAAATAACATATATATAATAATAATAATAATTTTAATGAATATAATTTTTCAAAAAGACAAACTTTCTCGCTTTTCACAATATTCGCAATTTCTAAAAAAAATGATTTGAAAATAAAGTTTACGATCTTTTTTTAAGATCCCAAACTAATTTTAAGCGAGGGTGACAAGGTTAACTTTCAGTTGCATTATTTATTTATATACAAGTGTTAATAAATTAAAATTTTTCAATAATATGAAACGTGACTGCCTTCTCTATTTGACAAAAATTTACAACAATCATATACAGAACACCATATTTTATAAATATTTGGAATATTCATGCCTTTGTATTTTCATGAAAACGAACTTTATTGTATATGTTTAAATAAAATATGAAGATTCAGTTAAAAAATTGTAAAACACAAATTCTTAATGTAATGTAAATCTTAATGTAAAAATATTAAGTCAAAAATAAGGTATAACATTTTTTATGTTGGATATTTTTAAATATTTACATTAAATTTTTATTCAAATTTTTGCTTTAGATAAATTAAGTTGCCCAGTTTTAATAATAACTTTATCGATGATAGTAAAATAACTAATGAAAAATCTCAAGCCAACGTCTAAAATTTTTTAGCAAATAAATGAATCTTTAAAACGTAATTCTGTCCTAAATTGATTTTGTAAACTTCACAAAATTTATCAAATTTTCCTTCCACTTTTTTATACCTATGCTGTAAATAGCGTATTTCAAAAATTCTTCATGTAGCTTCAAGTGTTATTAAATCAACAAATAATATTGAAGTATAAATAAAAAAAATCATTTAAATAATTTATATATGTTCGTACTATGTAATAATTGTGGAAGTAAATATAACAAAAATAAAATTAACATTAAATATCTAAGGCAAAATTCAAATAGATATTTCAATTCGAATTTACAACATTCATACAGTTTTATGATTTTAAGCAACAATATTATATATAAAATTATATTATATAAAAAATCTTTTTTATATCAATCTCAACAATCTTATATAAAAAATATATTTTAGCAACAATCATCGATCATATTTTGTGATATCTAATGTTACATCGAAATATTATTAGTAAGATACAATGTCTTTATTCTTTTAAATATATATTAGCACCAAAGGAACAAAAAAAAATCTTTTTTTTCAAAACAAATCAACATGCCTTGCATGCTTCGTATTCAATAGAAATAATACCACAGGATATAATCTACAAATAAGTTTTATCAGAAATTGTTCCAATTAATTATATTTGAAATTATAATTTTATTTCGTTCATCGTATATAAACTCATAATATGTAATACGTATATAAAATATATGTATGTACTTACATCAAAATATAAAATAAAAATTATCAAGATATTCTTGTTATGTCAATGAATTCTAATGATAATCTTGTTTATAGGAAAAAATATTTTTCTAAATTGTACAAAAAAAAGGATAGAATAAAGGAAAATGTGGAAAAATATATTTGTGAAAAAAAGGAATCATTTTTAAATGATTTATGATAAATTAAATGACTTTTAATTATTCTTATAAATTACGGAAAGGGAAAATTAAAAATTAATTATTATATCAAATTATCCATATAATTATTTTTAAAATAAAATGCACACTTAAAAAATGATTATTTTACAGAATTCAATTTTTGGAATTTTTTTTATAAAAGAATAAAATAGCAAAAGTTAAATATAATTTTATGTATCAATTAAATTGGTTAGTTTAATTAACTTGAATTATTGTTGAAATACCTGAAATTACTTAAAATTGCACAAATTATCTTATATAAACTATTAAAATAAATTTGATTTCATAATTATTTAGTGTGCAATAAATTAGTTCAGAAACTCAATTTAGATGAAAACATTAAAGAAGAAGGGAACTGATATGAGTTGTTTTCTTAGGTGAACATTAAAAATTGTAATCAACATTATAATTTTAATCAAACAATCCATACATTCAACATATCTGAAAATGAATAAAACATTAAAGTATTAGCTACATTGCAAAAATTTATCATCTACATAATTTGGAAGAATAGCTTACTGACATAAGATATCTAATATCAAGAAGATAAGAAAATAATTATGAGTTTATTTATTAAAATGATTAAAGGAACATGATACACAGGCCCCAAAAACAGCTGTTCGGTAATGCTGTTTTTATTTACAAGACAACCTTGAACAGGCAGCGTATTTTTGTATAGCCACAAATTGTGTCTATCGTTATAAATCCTAAATTATGAGTTTAAAAGCTATTAAATATGAAAATGGTTCTCTAGAGATCTTGGATCAATTATTGCTTCCCGCTCAGTCAAAATATGTCCCGGTGAAAGGTGTTGAAGACGGTTGGAAAGTTATTAATACTATGCAGGTGGGCTTTTTTAACAAAGTTGGGTTATCCACTGTTAAAAATTGTGTTTAATTATAATTTGCATTTCAATTTTTAACTTAAAGACTAAATTTCTAGGTTCGAGGTGCTCCTGCTATAGCCATCGTAGGTTGCTTAAGTTTATGTGTGGAATTAGAAAAAGAAGACTTTGATTCTAAAAAGACACTGCGCCAGGAAGTAGAGGGAAAATTGAATTATCTAGTATCGGCGAGGCCAACGGCGGTTAATATGAAAATAGCAGCGGATGAGCTTATTTCCCTAGTTAATAAGTTAGACAAAGATGAAACAATTTCACCTGCGGATATGAAAGAAAATTAAGTATTGAAACTCCTGATTTTAATCTTTAATTGTAATATTTTTAAGAAAAAATTTAAATCAAAATTGCACATAAATATTAATATTTATTGAGTATGTACTAACATTGTTAACAAATTTTATTTTTATTTGTCATATTATTATTTTATTATTTATATTCTATTTATGATAGACTGATTATGATTTTTTTAAAATAAATTTTCCTATAAAATTCTTTTAAAAAAATTTTATAGATTTTTTATGAATTCCTTTTTTATATAAAATGTTAAATTTATTTGAATTTCCAATCTTTATCATTTTTTACTTTTCAGTATATTCCTGTTAAAAGCTAATTGTAATATTAGTGATAATATTAAAACTTATAAATCATTCTTCACCAAGATAAAGCTTAGTTTTGTTCACTTTGAGAATGAACTTATAGTTAAATAAAAGTTTGAAAAAAGGATTTCTTTTCACTTTTTTACAGACTATTTTTTGAGTTGAATGAAATAAATTGACTATTTTAACTAAACTATTTTTTAGATTAATTTTGCTTGGAAACAAACAAAATTTGTTTGGAATTTTTTATCTTGCATTATTGAATATAACTATTATTAAGTAAGAAAATTTAATAAATTTTCCTGACTTTGATATTTTGCTTTTAATGATCTACATAATTTTCCTTAAAATAAAATTTTTTCATCTTTTGTCAATTTTAGAAGTAAAATTTTCAATGCATTCAAGCTAAATTGTATTCTATACTTAACTAGTTAGCTCATATAAAAAGAAAATAAAGCAGAATTATTACTTAATGGCTCTCTGAATGCTAATATATATTTTAAGTTTAGTACACCAATTGTTTAATATTGTTAGAGATAATATTTTATTGATTAAATAATAGTACTTTATAAGAAATTGATGATTGCTTTTTCACAGGTTTTTAGATACAGTGAAAGCTATGCTTGAAAAAGATATTTCAGATAATAAAGCAATTGGTAATCATGGTGCTGTAGCTATACTAAATAGTATAAGTGGTGATGGGCCTGTCAGAATATTAACTCACTGTAACACAGGAAGTCTTGCCACAGCTGGGTATGGCACAGCTCTGGGTATAATTAGAACTTTACACTCATTAAAAAGATTAGGTAAGTGATATTTTGTCCAGTTATTAAAAAAATTAAATTATGAGAAATATAGAAAACTTGAATTGTAACCAATTGAATCAAAAGAAATAAAGAATAAAACTTTTTCGATATTTAAATTAAATAATAATTAACTTTTTGAATGTCATATTATTCAATTTTCATAATAATTAGTTGCAAATGATATCTCATAACATAGCTGTTATTTTAAAAGTCATAAATAATTATTTTATAGCACACAAATTATAAATATTTTTAGAATTTTAATAAGAATCACATATTTCATTTACAGATCATGTTTATTGTACAGAAACAAGGCCTTATAATCAAGGCGCTAGATTAACTGCTTATGAATTAATTCATGAAAAAATTCCATCAACTTTAATATGTGATAGTATGGTTGCAGCACTAATGCGGACTAGAAGCATATCAGCTGGTTTGTATATTTTTTAATACAAGTCTTAAAAAGGCTACATCATAATTAACTTTTTGATTTGTCAATGCTATTTTGCAAACTTAAGAAAATAAAGTAGTTGCTAAATAACAAGACAATGAAATCCATATAAAATAAAATGAAATCCATTTCATATTATGAAATATTTTCGAAATGATTCATATATGCATATTTAATAATTTTAATTTGGCGATCTCCTATATATCTAATTAAACAATATAAATTTCAGTAAGATTTTTTAATATAAAATGTGTCGTTTAAGATTCTGATTAATGTTGATCAGTTATTATAATTAGAGGACTTATTGAATTAAGAAAAAACATATAATTGATTTCCATTAATACACAGAATTGTTTATTCATTCTCTATAAAACAAAGAGATGAAGTTTTAATTCAATCAAAATAAAAATCATTTAAATATGTTTCCTGTAAAAAAATAGGTTTTTTCAAAATTTTGAATACAATGCATTAAATAAATTTAATATTATTATATACTTCTAATAAAATTAAAAAAGTTTTACTGTACTTAAAAATTGATTTTGTATAATTTATCGGCAAACAAAATTATTTAATACAAAAATTTATAATTAATTTCTTTTTTAAAAGTTGTAGTCGGTGCCGATCGAGTTGCAGCCAACGGTGATACAGCCAATAAAATAGGAACTTATCAAATAGCTGTAATAGCCAAATATCATGGAATTCCATTTTTTGTTGCCGCTCCTATTACAAGTATAGATCTCACGATATCTAGCGGAGATCATATAGTTATTGAAGAAAGGCCTGATAGGGAAATGACACATATTGGTGAACTGAGAATCGCAGCAAGAGGTAATTTTATTTTTTATAAAATTACCGATGGAGAGAAAAGTAATTTTCAATTCATATTAATCCTATTCTACAATTTAGGTATTAGTTGTTGGAATCCTGCTTTTGATGTTACTCCTGCGAACCTAATTACAGGTATAGTTACGGAGAAAGGTGTATATTCTCCCAAAGATTTATCCGAAAAAGTTTGAGATCTCAATAAATTTAAATATAATTTTAAAAAATGTTTAACGTATAAAAATTTATTTAACAAATCCTTTGATATGAAAAAATTGTTAAGAAATCTAAATTATAATAAATCAATGTATTTTGTCATTACAATTATTTCAAAAGATCCTGGATTCTTGTAAAATTTTATTATGTTTCACATTCTTACTTAAATGAAAGATTCAATGAACATGATATATTTTAACATGTGGTTTATATTCTATAAGCTAGTTCTAAGTTTTCAATATATACTTTTGTTTCCTCTAACAGGTTTTGAAAAATATTAATAATAAACGTATTAACCTAGAAAATTATATACTGACACTCTTTATTTCTATACTTTATATTGTAGAAAAATCAATCCAAAATTCGCCAGAATTTTAAGAAAAATGTTAAGAAAATAAAATGTTTTTTAGATAAAAATTGAATTATATGAATATAATTTTAAAAATTTAAACAATTTATATTTACCTAAATGTAGGATATAATAATTTTTACATATATATGCATATTTATAAATTGATATGTATATAACCTCTTAAAACACATTTATTTAATAAATTTCAAAGTTTTAAAATCTTTTGAGGAAGTTAGCCTGCATCATTCTATTTCATCAATAAGTTTTCTATGAAAAAATTAAAAGTAAATTTTTTACTTATATTATTATTCAGTTTAAATATAATTTAATAAAAAATTATTAAAAATTTAGTTAAAAATAAATTAATTTGGGTTTTGTTATAAATAAAAACCAAATAATCCAGATTATATTTTTGTAATGGAAAAGTTAAATAATTTATTGTCTTAGAGGAAAATAAGTTTAACTACATTTGATTGATAATTATAAAATTAAAATGCATTCGGAGGATTTTTCATGTTTTTATTGATTATGTGTCGTAAAAATTATTTTTTGTTTTGAAATTAGAGTGAAAAAATTTTTTTTTTACTAATTCATTATCATTCACATGTTTTATGTTGAAATGATTTCATAAAAAGCAAATGCTTGATACTTAAAAAAATTTATAAATTGAACAGTACAGGAAAAAGTATTTTTGGATTCTTACAACTATGTTATATTTAATTTATGTATCTGGTTTATGTATAAATCAAAAATATTTGCATAAGTTTGGTGTAAAATGAAATTCTTGCTGAATAAATTATTTTACGTATATACAGATCTTAAAAAGCTTTTAAAAACTAAAATTATAGGGTACATATTTCTTTTAAAAAAAATTGCTTACAGTACATAAAGAGAACTCATTAGTTAAGCTGGAAAACCAGTTTATAAACTTAATTTTATACATTTAAAATTATACTTATAATTTTTTTTTAATAACAATCATTCCAAATAATATAAAATAATATAACTAGGTGCCGAATATTTTTATATTACAAGTTTTAATATTTTATGTACTAATTTTTGTGAATTGCTTTTAAAATGTTTCAAATTTTTGGAAAACATTTAAATGTGGTGTAACTTTTCTAATCCAGAAATTCTTAAATATTAAAAGTGGTAGGTCATGAATTTGCACAAATAGTAATTATTTGAAGAACATATTTATTATATAAAAATTAAGCAAGAAATATACATTTTACAAGTTTTACATTACCGCCATTTGCAGTATCTCTCTTATTTTGAAATGTTGGTACTAAGAAACGTTTTTTATTCTAATGTATTTTGTATTCGTTTAAATGTTTCGACTCTGAAATGCAAAGGATAAGAAATGAATAATTATATTTAACTTGAAATATAATTCTTGTTAAACTATTTTAAATTTTAAAAATTGGTTTTAAAATGGTTAAAAAAGTACAAATGAAAATTTTTTTGATGCTCGCGACATAGGTAAGCGTTTAGAAAGAAAAAAATTAAAGGATAATGAAAATTTATATTCGAACTGGAATTCATTTAAGAAATTGTTTTTGAATTTATCATTAACGAAGTAGGTAATTGTGAGTCTGAGGTAATTGTTTGTTTCACTTACAATCCAAATTATTTGAATATTTTCACAACGAAATTTAACATTTTTAACATTCAAGAATCAAAATGTAGGAAAAATTTTTGTCTAATGATAATTTCAAATAAAATATACATTGATGTATCTAAGAAAATTAGCATTTTGTATAATATAAATTCTAAACAATAATTTTTATGAACTTTATTGTTTATTATATATACAGCATATGCACATATATTATTTTTATTCTTGTTTTATTATATTTTACAATAAAACTTTTATAAATAGGAATTAAGATGGAAACACTCAGTTTAGATCAAGAAGTAGGTGCATGGGATTCAGTCCTACTTGATCCTCTTTCTGAGGAAACTTTTATAATGAATTTACATCAACGATTCAAACGGGATCATATTTATGTAAGTAATATGCTTACATTATAAATGACTTTTCATATATATCCTACTTTCTCATTTAGCTCCTTTACAGAAATAAAGTTTTTTTATCATAATTTGAAATAGTCAAGGAAATGAGAGTCAAGGAAGCAATTAAGCAAGTCAAGTTTTTTAATATTTATAAATTTTTTAACTTAAAAAATTAATTATTTTTCATAATAATTCATAATAATAATTGGAATATATTCATTTAATTTTTTATTGCTTTTTCAGACATACATAGGAAACGTTTTAGTTTCAATAAATCCATATAAGAAATTAGCTCTTTATTCAAAAGAATTAGTTAAAGCTTATAGGTGTAGGGGACCATATCAACTTCCACCACATATGTAAGTTCATTCTGTTTTCCTTTCTTACATTTATAAAGTGTAAAAGTTCAGTGTGCAGTAATAATTTTTACACAGTATTAACATGAAATAATTGAAATTTAAATTATAAGTTTTTATATTAATTATCATTGATGATTAATATTAAGTAAAATTTGACCACCATTTTTAAAAATTTTACTAACATTTCATTTCAATTTTACTTAAATTTTTAAATACTTGAAGAACTCTTTGTTTTAAGACATATTTTCTTTTTAAATAAAATGTATAATTTAATTTTTAACAATGTATGTAAAATATTCAGAATATACAAATTTGATTAAAATTGTTCCTTTTAATTTGCAGGTATGCCATTGCAGGATCTGCTTATAGATTCTTAAGGGATAGAAATGAAGATCAATGTGTAGTCCTTTCTGGTGAAAGTGGTTCAGGGAAAACAGAAGCTGCACGAATTATCCTACAGTTTTTGACCTTAGCTTCACAAAATTGTCATTCACCAGAAGTTTATTTGATAAAAGAAAAGCTTATGGAAGCAAGCATTTTGTTGGAGGCTTTTGGCAATGCTAAAACTTACAGGAATGATAACTCTTCAAGATTTGTAAATGAATTTTTTATTTTTCAATTATTGTCATCTTTTTTAAATTTATTTTGGGATTCATTTGTAATATAATTCCATTATACAATAGAATTATAATTACTTTTAATGCAAGCCTAAAAAATAATTAATTTTATGATATTTAAACTTTAACTCCACTTGAAAACATATATAATTTTATAAATTAAATTTTTTTTTTTAATTCAGGGAAAATATCTGGATATTGAGTTTGATTATAAAGGTGATCCACTTGGTGGTGTGATAACTAATTGTAAGTTTCATTATTTAATTTATAATAAGTTTATTTAATTATTACTTTACAGAATTGATACAAAATATTAAAATAATAATTTTAAAGGTTTATAAAAATCTTTATGGTGCAAAAAATTAGTAATAAAATGAAGGAGATATGTTTATCTTTTAATGATTGTACATTAAGTACTAAACATTGTACATTAATTTATCTTGTAATGATTGTACATAAAGTTTATATTATATGAAATGAAAATTATTTCAGTTTATAACTTTAAATTTATGAGATTTTAAATAGCAAGTAACATCAATCTTCAAGAATTAGTCAATATTTAAATATAATTCTTAATCACATCTTTTATAATTCCACCTAAGAATACCTTTGAAGTTTTTAATCAAGATTCTATATTTATTATTTTTTATTATTTTGCAATCAGACTTATTGGAAAAGGTGAGAAAAATTGAATATCTTTATTTTTTTTATTTGGTTCGCCTTTAATTCTATTTTTTATATATGGTCCCGGAAATGATACAGATTTTTACCAAATAATACAGAAATGAAATAAATATTAGGAAATGTAAATAAAAGTGCTATTTTTTTCAGTCAAGGGTAACATCTCAAGCTCGTGGTGACAGAAATTTTCACATTTTCTATCAGTTATTGACTGGAGCGGATGTTCATTTATTGAAAATATTGAAACTTCAAAGGAATATGGATTCATATGCGATACTGTCGAAAACTTGCAAAGGTGCTTATGGTAATATTGATGACAAAGGCGACTTTCATTATACAAAGGTAAATTTGTTTTGCTTAATTAGAGTTTTAGTAATGTAAAGTTATAAAATATAATTAAAAAATTAACATATGTAATATAATATAGAGTGCACAATTATATTACTTTATATATTATCATTACAAAATACAGTTGGATTGCAATTTGATTGATACCGATAGATTCGATGGAAAAGAAAACTTTAAAGCCGGATGAAACTAACTTGAATATGTTAATATTCAAACAGTCGTTAAAGGTTGCCAGGTTTTGAATTTTAATTATTACACAACTAAAAAATATGTTAAAGTTTTATTTTTAATTTTAATAAATTACAAATTATAGAAATTTTAAGTTATGTGTTTCATCATTTCATTTACATAAAATCAAATTGTTATTTTTTATACTGGAAAATAGTGCAGCTATATTTTATGTATATATTTAAATAATTCAGTCTCATGAAAATAAAATATCTATATGGTTTTTATATCATTACAACTGTTTAGATTCATGAAAGAACTTAACAAGGTATCTGAATCGGACCACTATTTTAGCAAATTTCTATTTATTTTTAGAATTCTATGGAAATTTTGGGATTCTTGCCGGATGAAATTATAAACATTTTGAAAGTAGTTGCATCGGTTCTTAAATTGAGCAATATTACTTTTATCCCAATCAATAATATTGATGGTACTGAGGGATGTACGATAAATAATGATTACGGTGAGAATTATCGAAATGAAAATTTTAAATTTTTTTAATTAAAAATGCAATTGAACGATATTATCACGGAATAAAAAATAGTTACATTAAGAAATTTGACTTTTATTTTTAAAAATTTTTAATATATTTTTGGTTAGAATTATATGAAGTATGCGAAATTTTGGAGACTGAAGCGACTTATCTACAAAATGCTTTAACTTGCCGAATTTTGGATGATTCTTTGGATATCGTTATTACTGAATTAAGTGCAATGGAAGCTACCTACGCTAGGGATTCACTTTGTAAAGCATTATACAGCAGATTGTTTACATACTTAGTCAATAAAATTAACGATTCAATTAAGGTTTGCTTTTTAGATGTTTGTATAACAAATTTAATTAATGAAATAAAATTTATTAGTTAAAACAAAATTTTTTTTGTGTTCAGTTAAATAAATTCTAATAAATTATTGAGAGAAATATATTTTTATTTAAAATTTTACTTTCATTAAAGGTGAAAAGACATGGCAGAAGGAAATTATTAGGAATTTTGGATGTATATGGTTTTGAAATTTTTGAAAAAAATGGATTTGAGCAATTTATAATCAATTTTTGCAACGAAAAATTGCAACAACTTATAATTAATATTACTTTGAAGCAAGAGCAGGAAGATTACATCAGGGAGGGGATCGATTGGGTTCCAGTAGATTTCTGTGAGAATGAACTTGTCTGTGATCTAATAGAAAAAGTAATTTTTTAAATGTATTGCATTGTCAAAAAATATTGATCCTATTTCTATGTCATTGCAAAACGTTTATAATTAAATTACCAAGTATACAATAAAAAATTATGAAAAGCTAAATGAAAATTTTGTTCTGCTCCAGAATAATCACGGTATTCTTTCAATGTTAGACGAAGAATGCTCAAATGCTGATGAAAGATCAGATGAATATTTTCTCAAAAAGCTGGCGTCTTGCTTTTCTGGTCATTCACATTTTGAAGTTCGAACCACAAATCAGCGTAATTTCATAACTTCAGACAATAATCTTCCGTATAATTGTTTTCGGTAAGAAAAATATAATATAAAAATTTTCGCCAGGGAGTTTTATAGAATAATTTTCTTCATTCTTTATTTATTTTTCAGACTAAAACATTTTGCTGGAACAGTTACCTATACAGTAAATGGATTCGTTGATAAAAATAGGGATATTCTTGGTCGTGATCTTTCTCAAGCTATGTATAAGAGTTCGCATCCTTTGCTCAAGACGCTATTTCCCGAAGGAAACCCGAAAAGAGCGTCCACCAAGGTCCCCTCGACTGCTGGTGCTCAATTTAAAATATCTATAAGTGCACTTGTTCAGAATTTGACATCTAAAGAGCCTCATTATGTTCGTTGTATCAAACCTAATGAATTAAAACAGCCGAGAATATTTGAGACTGCTCTTGTGCAACATCAAGTTCGTTATTTATGGTAATACTATGCTTAAAAAATGTTCTTGAATAAGATAAAATATGACATACTATAAAAACATATCCAAATTCAATTTTTTTAATATGATAAAGCCTATACTTTTGGTATTTAGACTTCATAACAGGCTAGAGAAATAGAATGTAAATTTCTTCATTTTTAGTTTATTGGAGACTGTACGAGTAAGAAGACAGGGATTTTGTTACAAATTAGAGTATCAAATTTTTCTTAATCGTTATAAAATGTTATCATTTCATACATGGCCTACATGGAAACGCTGTTCGACGGTGGAGGGTGTAAAATATCTGCTTAGAGATCTTCCAATTCCCAAAGGAGAATTCGCCTTCGGAAAAACAAAAATATTTATTCGAAGTCCAAGAACGGTATATTTAATTATCTATTTGACGAAGGAAAGATTAATTATAAAAAAAAAGTTACATCATGGATAAATATTTGATATATATTTTGATTTATACATATACATGAAAAATATTTCAAAATCGATATTAAATTATGATTCTTCTTATAGATTTGAATGAAAATTATAATTATATTTTTCAGCCTGGATTTCGATTTTCAGCATTTAATAATGCAAAACTTTAACTTTGTATTTAGGTTTTTGAATTAGAAGAATTTAGAAGAGAAAGACTTTATGATTTGGCTGTTATCATACAAAAATCATGGAGAGGATATAGTTCGCGAAAATATTATATTTCTCTAAAACAGAGTCAAATTATTATAGCATCTAGTTGGAGAAGTTTCAAGGTGGGAAATTTTCAATGAAACATATTTTTATTTAATTTAGTTTTTTTTAACATACTTAATATTTGACCTAAGATATGAAACATATATTTAAAATTAAATGAAATTGTAAATTTATAAATTTTGATGAATAATTAAGATTAAAAATTTAAATTTGTTATTTCCTATTTCGCATGATATATATTTAAGCTAAAGAAGATTTGAATAAAAATTAACATTATATTGTTCAGGCTAGAGAGGAATATAATTATTTGAAACATCGGAAGCGGATTGTTTGGGCTGTGAGAATTATTCAAAAATATTTCATTAGTTGGAAGGTAAACACTAATATCTGTCGATACTATTTTTACGATTAATACTTATTTTTAACATTGTATGAGCATACCCTGATTACTTTTAGCGGAGACATTTCTTGAATGAACTGCTTATGCGACTTCCAGTCAATAATGAGAGCCCAATATGCAAAGAGTGGCCTATCTGTCATCCAAGATTAACGGAAACTAATAGTCTTCTCAGGCAAATCCATCACAAATGGAGGGTAAATTTGTTAACTTGTTTAATAAGTTCATTTTTTTTATGTTTTTCTATAACTTAAGCTTTTATTATTATTTATTTTACAGTGCCATAAATATAGAATGAAATTTGATCGCATAGCTAGAAATAGAATGCGTGAAAAAGTTACTGCCAGCATTATTTTCAAAGAAAGAAAGGCGTCTTACCCACGATCGGTATCCCATCCTTTTCTCGGCGATTATGTAAGGTTAAGGCAGAATATTCAATGGAAAAAAATTTCAATAGAAACAAACGACCAGTATGTTGTTTTCGCAGACATAATCAATAAAATCACTCGTTCAAGCGGAAAGTTTGTACCTATTCTATTTGTTCTTAGTACTAATAGTATGTTAATATTAGATCAAAGAACTCTTCAAGTTAAATATCGTGTTCCTGCCTCTGAAATTTATAGGTTATCGTTGTCTCCTTATTTAGACGATATTGCGGTCTTCCACGTTAAAGCGGTGAGTGTTGCAATGGCGTGTGAATCAGTTGTATGCTAGACATTATCTTCAGTAATCGTTTTATATTTTCAGTCGTCTTTATGCTCTGAAACGTCTGCTTGCTCAAAGAGCCAAAGTACTTCATCCGGTTGTTTGTTTCAAAGCGACATTCGAATAAAAAAAGGAGATTTTGTCTTCCAAACTGGTCATGTCATAGAAATTGTCACGAAATTGTTTTTAGTAATACAAAATGCAACAGGAAAACCCCCAGAAGTGAATATTAGTAAAGAGTGAGATTTTTTTACATAAAAGATATTTCATATAAATTTAAGTAATGACTGATTGTCTGCAGATATGAAATTTCTGATAGCTTATTAATCTTTTTTCTATTTTTTTTTTGCATTAAAAATGTGTAAATGAGCAATAGAATTTTCCATTTTGCTCTCTTTCCAGATTTGAAGCAAATTTTGGACAACAATCAG
Source organism: Ricinus marginatus (assembly GCA_028565995.1). Taxonomy (NCBI): domain Eukaryota; kingdom Metazoa; phylum Arthropoda; class Insecta; order Psocodea; family Ricinidae; genus Ricinus; species Ricinus marginatus. The sequence continues at coordinate 14,112 of JAOWBB010006798.1, forward strand.
TATTATTCACGTTCAAATCTCTCAGAATTCCCGATTTTCAACCTGGGCAAATTAGAATAGCAAGGAAAGGGAATCGTATGGAGGTGTTCGTATGAAATCATAGATTTTTATTAAATTTTTCCGTTGAAAATATTTTTGCTGATGAATTTTGTTGTAAACTTTCGTTACTTAAGCATCCCAACAAGATTTCGACTGAAAAAAACGAACTGCCAAACTATCCGGTGAAATATTAAATGAGTTAATTTCCTCTCGACATCCTTTTTTCTTCTTTGTTAATGATAAAAATTGTTTTCTCAGTATAACAATTTTTTAAAAATTATTAAAACTTTTCATTTATTTTAAAATTAATATAATTTAAATAGCTTCAGTTTTTAAATTTATCTCTATCCTGTTCACGAGTCACTGCTTTCTCTCGATTGTAATGGCATATTTAATTTTACATCTTCATCGCAGAAAAGTGAAACTATTGATTTTGTAGGGAATACAGCTAATACCTGATATTGTAGCTTATATTTAGTGAGATAAAACATAGTGTCACTGAAATTTATTTATTAACCAAGTTCTTAAAAATAATATATATATTTATATGTTTGTACTCAACGTCGAAATTAGAATTTACATATTTTTGGTACATGAAAAATTGAATCTGAATTTTGCTCGGCGCGAGTGATGAACTTGAACTGAATTGATCTGCTCAAACAGTTTTTCTACTCTATTGTGTATCTCTATCGGTTGGTTTTGAAAGATATTTTTTACGAGACAGTTATCCTGGAAGTTTATCTTAAAAGTGGAATTTCTCGACTTTTTCCTCTATGTTTTGATCTGTGTTTGAGTTTCCTTCGAGACAATCTTGCTGATCCAGAAGAATTTTTTTCTCTTCCATCACGTTTTTGGGAGTGATCAGACGGATTTTCTCTTCGTAACTATCTCTCAAGTGTTGAAACAACTTCATTTGGTTCTCGTATTCTTTTTTCAGTTCGTTATTCAATTTGACTGCCTCGTCCATTTTAACCAGCATCTAAAAGTGGATATGTTCTCCGACTATAATTCAATATTAAATTAAAGGAGGCTAATCAAAGGCCAACTGCGATTAAAGCTCATTTGCATAATGTAAGAATGTAACAGATACCTGATTGTGACGTTGCCTTTCGCAATCTATTTTCGATTCCATAGCTGATATGTCATTAGATATGTGTTGAACTTCCATATTGCGAATATTAAGCAGATCCTTAGTTATAGCCACGACTTCCTTAAGAGATTTTACTTGATTCGTGAGGGCAAGAATTTTTTTTTCCTGGGTCACACATAGAGCAGTTTTATCTTTTAAGATTGCAGTCATTTTGGCCAATGCTCCCCTTAAATCTTCGTTCTGTGTTTTTAAATCATTAATCGTTTCTTCTGGATTTTTGATACATTTCAAATTTGATTCTTTAGATTGCTTTTTTTGTTCTTTTACCGTATGGGTAAATTTAGAATTGTGAATTTCTTTCTCTGTTGCGGTCACCTAAAGGTAGATTAGTATTAGTATTTCGATTCAGTTCAGGATATATCGGTAATTACATTTGCGTAAAAACAGTGAAGAGAGAAACCGGTCAAACTTACGTTAGATTCCTCTTCAATTTTTTTTTGCGCCTGAGATTCGTCCAGGGAACCGTGGCACGTTTCTTTTGTGCCATTCGCGGCTGCTGATTTTCTTTCTAGCAATGCAATCTTGTCCAGGAGCTCCTGTTCCCTATTTTTCCAATATTTAATGTCTTCCTTTGTGCTTTTAGCTGATGGTTGCCCTGAAAGTTCTCCTGGTAATTTTTCGGTATGTGACAAACTCGGACGGCTTACGGATTTATTGGGTAATTTAGATTTAACGCCTGAAAAAACGAATATCAAATTATGTCACTTATGAGAATTGTGAAGAAATATTGGTGTATGTAAATATTATGGCAACCTGAGTACTCAGCTTTAAACTTCAAGTAAAACGTTTCTGTGAGATAACTGGGATAGAGTCTGAAAATAATTTAAAAATTCACATATTGCAAATGCGTTCCGTCAACTTAATAAATTGTGCCATAATCAAAGAGGTCGACGCCAACTACGTAAAAGAATTTATGCCTGTGAAAGACTACACTACTTCAAAATGCAAAAATTCAGTTAACAAAACAGGAAGCTTAGATGGAACGAAGAAGATGCGACTGCATGGCTCTCATTCTTACTGTCCGGCATTTGTCAATGAATCCGACTTCTTTTTAGAGGGATATAACTTGAAAGTCCGACAACGAAAGGAATGTGCACGGGAAATGAAACGACACACCTGAAACGATATTTTTAATCGTCATCCATGGAAAACTGGTCAAGAAATTGAGTTTTGAAATGACAAATTGGCAAAAATTGATCTGGATGACTCAAAGAGAAGATGCTCTAAATGTCGAGAACGAGACCTTAACCGTTTAAGAGAGTGAAAGAGTGAGATCGTTATAAAATTACGCATGAAAGGCAAACATCAGAATGTGGATATAAAAATTAAACATTAAAAATAGAAGGTATCCGAATAGTATTTGGAATTGCGATTACTGAAAAATAAAGTTGATTCTGTCGTTTTCTTTTTTTCAACACGGTTAAAAATAATATTGGCAATAACAAATTACGTTACGATCTTGTCATTGGCGTGTTATTCATTGTGATAAGAAAAATTTATAAACATTACTGCAAAACAAGGGTACGAACCTATTCGAGACATTTGCGAATCGTTTTCTATGTCTTCTTCCTCTTTGTGCCTCCTCTCTAACAGTTCAGCAACTTCCGCAACAACTTTGCTATCGTGTTCACTTCCCTTTGTAAAACCTTCAAAAACGCCACTACCGTTCACAGCTTCTTCCCTTTGTTCTTCCGTGTCATCCTCTTTGTCCGGTGCAGGTACCACAAATGACACGAGCAAAGTATCCCTGTTTCCGGTCCCTTCGTTTTCCTTATAATTTGGTGGTATTTTTTCTAAAAATTTTCTAGTTTCCAAGTTTTGTTGATCATTTTCAACACTATCTTCTTTTTTGTTTTCTTCATTTGTCGAAGTTCCACTTTCCATATTAAACATAAAAAATAATCGAAAGCGCTGCCGGGAAAAGTTGCGCTAAGCGTACTGATTTTAGCCGAATTTTAAAGGGGAGATTCTTCGAAACCTTCCTCTAATAAAACGTAGCCAACAACGGAGGAAAGAAGTAAATATCTAAACCATTTCGTTTTGTGACCCAATTTTGTGCTCAGCTTCGGATTCTATTTTAATATACGATTTCTAATTTTAAATATTTAACAGTGGAGGGATTCGTGAAAGCATATCGGAAGTCTTCTCGATTTCCATACATAATTTACTCTCCCAGTGATAATCTTGAAAAACTCATAAAATTCTGGAACTTTCCCCAGCGGATATTTTCCACATGACTCGCAAAATTAAAACATTTATATATGTAAGATTTATCTCGGATTTCATAAATGTTTCCTTCTGTTACTTGTTCAAGAAATTATAAAAAAAGTCACAAGGTCAAAAAATTACAAAAGAATAGCATCTAATTAAAAACTAAGGAAACAGCAACGTGTGCTTTTCATGTTCAAGAAATTAATTCGTTTGCTGATCAGTTAACGGACACGAATAACAATTGCA
>JAOWBB010006799.1:0-17685 GCA_028565995.1 Ricinus marginatus
ATTACATATTAAAATTTATACATATTTTATACAATATATAGGCACTGAAGTAACCTTAATGTGAATTATGTATTTTTAAAAACTAATTTAACCAATGTAAACAATTTGTATTACTCATATAAAAAAAAATTTTTTTAATTAGTGGATAAAATTTTTGAGAAAGTAATCCGACGAAAATCATTAAATTGAACAGTATTATAATTTGTTTCCACAATTAAACTTCAAAACACACATTGAAAAATAGAAAAGAACCAAATATTACATGAATATGTGAACATTTTTAATACTTACTTTTAGACATGAAAAAAGAAAAATGGTAGGGATATAACGGTAAAAAACTTAATTAATTTCCTTAAACTTACGTAACAATGTAGAAAAAAATTAAAGTAATTAATTTGCTAGAAATATTATGTTAATGCCAATTACAATTAAAATCATTACCTGCAAATTTTGCCTTTGCTTTGTATAAACAGGTCCATCCTCATCATGTGATCCTTGAATCGAATTCTTCGCTGGGACTTTTTTATGAAATGTAAAAGCTTGTCCATCTCTAGTTGGAGATGGTGGAGCTGTATCTCCTAATTTATGACTTCTATCTCTCGTATTACTTCCAGCATTACCCATTTGGAAACAAAATTTTAGAAATTATTGTAATTACTGAATATTCTCGTGCAATTTATTCACAGTTCATACCATATTTAATAAAATAAATTTGAATTAAGAGAAAAAACTATTACATTTGCAAAATATTCATTTAAAAATCACATTTCCAAAAATAAGTTTTAAAACGCAAAACAATTCATGATCCTCTGACCGATCCATATTCTATTAAGCAGAGTATATATTTAATTCATTAAGTAAATTTTACATGCATGTCGATATACCGGAAATGTGGTTTTGTCTTAGTTTTCGAATTCGAGAGGGAACATTTATTTTGTTGCCATTTTTAAAAATTGCGTTAAAGATGAATTTCATATATTATTATGATTCTATCGATTATGTTCGAAATGAAAAATATTTTTATAGTTTTAAACAATAATTAAATTTTAAATAACTGAGATAATTAACGTGTGATAAATTTAATTTTAACAGTACTACATAAAATGACTTTAAAAATAAAATGGATGTGAAGGATTGTAAAATCGTTGCCATAAACTCCAGAAATCTCGCCGAAAATTATCTGAGATACAAACATTTTGGCAGAGCCTTTTCACATTACTTAATAGCTTTAAAATTAAATCCTTCATGGAAAATTGAACTAAAAAAAATTTTTTCTTTGGTTCTGTGTAAGTAGATCAAGAAATTAAAAGACTGATGTTAGCTTCACAAATTTTAATTTTAATTTTTGATTATTAAAAATATACTTTAAAGTAATATTTGGCTATTTTTCGAAGAATCTTTTTGTTTCTAATATAATTCTGATTTAATTTATTTAATTATTGTAGGTGAGTGGGGTTCTATCTTAGAAAGTAAAAAAAAATTTGATGACTTATTTAAATGCTATGAGCAAGCCATTGAAGTTTTTCCTAATAATGAATACATACTAAATAATTTAGGAGCACATTTGTTAAAGTAAGTTTATATTCAAATTATTATGGATCAAGGCAAAAATTTCTTGATATTAAAAAGTTATGGTTTTTTCTATTTTTTAACTGATTAATGATTAATTAAATGTAATTAAATTAAATTAATGCCACTTTCTGATGAGTAAAAAAGGAAATTAGATTTCTTTTAGTATAAAAAATTATTTTTCTTCTAAAATTTTAAAATTAATTATAATGTTATTTTTCTGTATGAATTGTTTAAAAAGAAAGTACTTCATTATGAATTCATTATGAATTGAAATAGTATAAATTAGCTTTAAAATTTATAAAAAACATGCTGTTTTTTCTTATTTCAGCTGAAGAGAAAAAATTTTGTATAGAAGATGTGGTTTTTTAAATTGCAGAAGCACTTCCCTCAAAGGAAGTGGAAAAAATATTATAAGCAAATTATTTTTTACATCTTTTGTGTTAATTTTGGTTTAAAACCATCTTTTATGTGGGATTTTGGACCAGTTGTTACAGTTGAACATTTATCTTCTTTTATACATGACCTAAAAATCTCTGCTCTTATATCAGAACAAATTTTTGTGATTTCAGTTAATGAAAACTTGTTCATAACAAATATTAACCAATTATTATTATCATTACGCTCTAATTTTATTATTATGGACATTACAAAAAGTGAAAAAGAATGGTCCCTTGCAAGGACAAATGAGTTTGTATTAAATATGATTGATTCTTTAAGAGCAATAGCTAAAACTCATCCATGTAATATTGTTCTGCCTTTGCAATTACAAAATGGTGATTGCTTGCCTAGTATTTTTGGTATTTTATTAGGTTATCCTTTAATTTATTATTTTGATTTCAACTATCCTACTTTTCCTGTTGCATTAAAATTATTTACAGCTACATGCCAATTTCAGTTCCTTAATATTGCTGAAAAATTCCAGGTTTATTCTTTTAGTATTCCTGCAATCCTATTTAATGGTGATATAGAATTCGCTGTAACTGAATGGTTTAATCAGTGGAAAAATCTTGAAAACAATTTTTTTAGGTCCTTAAAATTAGAATGTGTTAATACATATGTAAGTTCTCTGAATCTGTAGAAATGTTTATGAAACTGATTAATGGAATCTTTGTAATATAAGTATGACTTGCTGCAGATGAAATTAAAATTTTATTAAATTTTATTCACTTTTGCAAATTCTGCATTTTAATGTGCCTATTTATAAGCAATAAAAATATTAAATGTCTTATTATATAAAGATCTATATGAAAAGCTAAAATATCAAAAAATATAATAATCAAAATACTATAAGATATCAGTGGCAAATTAATTTAAGTGAATTTATTAGGATTATTTGTTTAATTATAATTTTGGATTTTAATTTGACATAGTACAAAAAGCTGTGAGTTGGATAATGGTATAAGTAAAAGATGGTTTTCTCAGAAAGTTTTAAGTGTAAGAAATGCAAACTGGCAGTTTTTCTGTAATATAAGATAATTATAAGAATTTTGCCCTAAATAATAAAATTGTAATAAGTATGATAATGATGATGATGTTGATAATGATAATAATAACAATAATAATAATAATAATAATAATAATAATAATAATAAATAATTAATAATAAAATTTTTAATATGAAATAAAATATAGTTTTAATGATTATGTAAATAAGTTAATTATAAAAACATTGATAATCAATAATTATTTTATATTTATTATATTATAAATCATAATTATAATAACATTTTATTTAATCCATTTAATTTTATCAAAAATATAAATACTGTATATTGGATATAAATATTTTTATTTTTAAGTTAGATTTTCTTATATAATATATTTAGAACTTATTATAGTTGCAAGTGAAAATATGAGCGTACTTGGTTCAAGAATAATTAAGTATTGTTTTTGAAAAACAACTTGATTTACTTGAGATAGTAAAATTTAAGACTAAGGAAAATAGTTTATATTTCTTTTAAATTTTAATTTATTTTTATTTTTCGTTTCATAATAGATTCACATTTTAAAAAACTTAAGATATTAACTGTTTATTATTTTGTACGAGTTTATACCATATATGGCAACTTTTGGCATTTATTAGTAAATTTTATTAAATATTTTTTTAACATATAATAACAAAATCCATGAAATAGGAGGAATTGAATACAAGACCATGAATTTAGAGTTAGGAAAGAGATAAATTTATGAACTATATTTTACTGAATAATTGGGTATAGCGCCAGACTCGGATACAGAATGAAAATTTTGTCTCAAAACTGGGAAATGTTGCCATGCGTGGTTTACAGACTCAAGCACTTATGTACTAACTTATAAATTTATTGCAATATATATACATATATAATATAAAAGAATGACTACGAGGATAAATTCTGACTAAACAATTATTTTTTCTGAAAATTCAAAAAGCTTTTAAAGATTTATTGGTTTTAATCAGGAATGTATTATCTGTTACCAAATTTGTTATTATTCATTTTCTAAATAATTAAGTTACATCACAAATATAAAATTCCCTTGATTTTAAATCCAACTTTAGACTAATTTTTTTATATTGTAAAATAAAATTTTCCATCTATAAAGCATTCAGGAACTGAAATCAATGCCTTGGGGCCGAGTCGCACGAATAAAACTTTTCATCAAGAGGCAATGCCTTAAGAAAGGATTTATTAATTGTAATTAAATAATATGTTCAAATAATTGTTTTCATGTATTTTAAAAGTGAATTATTTTGAGTGCCAGCTCAGTACTTCGTCTGCTGACGGACTTTTCTGATTATTGATGAGTCCAAAAAACTTTCTATTAATTAACAACTTTTGTTACTTCCCGATAATCTAATTTCCAAATTATCGTAATTTAATTTTAGATATGGTTTGATAAATGAAGCAGCACATTACTTTCGAAAATGCCTAGATATTCAGCCCTATTTTCTACAAGCATTTCGTAATTTAGAAAGCATTTCAAATCTGGTGGTACCAAGATGGCATTTCCGAATGTTAAATGACTACAAAAGGAATAGAGCCTTTCGTGAAGCTATCATAAAAAAAGTTAAAAAAGGATACAACTCGGTTCTCGATATTGGAACTGGCACGGGCATTCTTAGGTAATTTCTTGAAAAATTGAAAACTAATAATTGGTCATATTGTTTTGTAGATAATGATATCTGTTATAGGTACAAATATATTGTGAAATTTGAAAGCAGTTTATATCAATAGATATCAGATTGAGTTATAATTAAACAACGAAAAGTTTTATACGAAAATATATTTCTCCGCCATTGAAATTAGATGATTTAATTTTTTAATAATTTATTATTTGTAAAGATCTACATTGAATTTAAATTTCTTAAATAATTTCAGTTTGTTCGCCTTAGAAGCTGGAGCAGAGAGAGTTACAGCATGCGACACTTCATCATTTATGATCGAAGTAGCTAATCAAGTAATAACAGAAAATAATTCTTGTTCCATTCAACTGCTAAATAAGCATTCTTTCGACGTCGTCGTTCCTCAAGATATACCTAAACCGGTTAGTTTGGTAGTGACTGAGATAATGGATTGCGGTTTACTCGGAGAACACGTATTAGAAACTTTATTAGATGCATGGGAGAGGCTGCTTTTGCCACCTACTAAAGATTCTGATTTTCAAAGTGCAACAGGAGCCGTGATTCCTTCGGGAGCTGTTGTTTTTATAGCGGGAATTGAATGCGATAACATTTCAAAAACTTATTTTTTAACGAAATCCGTAAAGAACTATTTTGATTTTGAAAATTGCATAATCGAATATAACGATGAAGCTTACGACTGCAAGAATTTAACAGCATTGCGGGACGGTTACAGATACTTAACTGACACTTATAAAACATCATGTATAAATTTTAATGATCCGAAATCGTTGAAGGAATTTTTCTCTGGCGATCGAGATGCCAATATAATTTTGAAATGCTCAGAAAGTGGTAGGATGGACTCTTTAGTCGTTTGGTTTAATTTATATGTAGATGAAGGGATAGTTTTGAGTTCGGATCCTCATTCTGATTCCAGTGATTCATGGGATCAGGCAGTATTTCCTATGCGCAATAGTTTTAATGTTAGTAAGTGTGATGAAATTAGTGTGAACATGTCATTTAGAAATGGAAAAATTTCTTTTCGTGATTTTTCATTAAAATCTTTAAAAACAAGCCCGATTCGCGATAACTGCGAAGTATTTCATCCAACAGAAGAAGTTATGAAAATATTGAACAATGTAACGTATCAGAACAGCTTCTTACAGATTATCAAATTAGTGAATGATAAATTCAGAATGAAAAATGTTTCCATATTGGATACTTTTCCTTTTCCTTTTTTTGGGCTAAAATATCTGATTGAAAATAAAAATAGTAAAAACATTGTTTTTTCTGTCGTACAATCAGAAGAAGATCGACGTTTTATAAAATTTCTTGCAAAGAAACACAATATTGAAAATCAAGTTACATTTATGACGGAAGAGGAATTATTTAAACTGGAAGAAAGTAACAAGCTGGATATAATATTATTAAATTTTTTTGAAGCAAGTGGAGAATTGAAAGACGAACTTATTTCGCATTTCGATAGTATTATGTAAGTAAGATATCTTAATTTTTCTTAAATTAAATAATAGTTCTAATTGCAATTTTATTCAAAGTTTAACAGTAGAAGACGGATGAATTACAAAAATTTCGAAAATTATATGAATCTATCGTGCATTCTGACAAATAATTTCGTGAAAAAATATAATTTCTCATATTTATTAAGTTCTCCTTATAATGTTTTACTTTATTGACTTACAGTTCTCATCTGAAATCTGATGGATTATTGCTGCCGAACAAAATAACGGTGATTGGACAGTTCATTGACTCGGATTGGTTGGATAAAATGTCCAAAGTTGTTGACGACGATGTAACTTTTGGTTATAGAATAGCAAAGTATCTTAACATCTATCAGGTGCAAATTATTTACAGATATGTTTATTAAAGTATTTCTTGTCTTTTACGTTGTATTTGCTCATGAGGAGCCTGAAGATCTTACAGTTATTAAACTCCACTAAAGATTTACTTAGATTTATCAGTAATAGATTTAAAAATTATCAATAAGTGTTTCTTCTGCTGGACATATAAGATCTTCAATTAATCAAAAATAATTTATTTAAATAAATGATAAGAATTTTACGAATTGCTTTTTTATTTATGTGACTTGAATATTCGAAAAATTTCTTTGAAAATCAATTGCTTGAACCGTGAAAAATTTTAAATATTATTTTTTTTTAGGTGAGCAGCCACTTAGATTTTGATCTGATTTCGATCCCAAAAATCTTGCGCAGTGAATCTTTTGAATTATTCGAAGTTACTTCGGGTCAATTCATTTTAAATCTAAAAATTCCTATAGTTCCTGTTGGAAGGGTAAATGCTATGGCTTATTGGTACCGGATTAATTTCATTGCTGGATGCAGAGAAATTTCGACATTAGAGGACACTTTTATAAAACAGTCTGCATTGCTTTTTCCACCTATTTCTACATCGGCATTGGAATTTACGATGATCTACGACAATGGTTTGTTTAAAATCGAAATTCATAATAAAGATGAAGATAATAGTTTCAATGTAAATTAAATAAAAAGTATTAAAGCTGTACCAGGAAACTATACTTTAAAAGTGATAAAATGAATAAGAGAATTGATGACATTCACTTCAAATGTAACTTTTAAGAAACTACATTAGAGCAACAAATTTAAAATAGATTTTAAGAAACAAATATTTAAAGATACAAAAAAAATGACGTCAAATTAAATATTTATATGATATAGTTCAGAATTACGGAACTTTTATGAATTTTAAAGACAAATTTAATAATTTAATTAAGTTTAAATCAATAAATCATATTGAAATATTATAATTCATATAAAAATAATATATAAATTAATTCAAACAAATCTTAGAAAATATAATTGTTTGGGAAAGTGTTTTTTAAATGGAGGGGAGGGGGGAAAATCTGATAAATGTAAGCATATCCGTCTAGTAATTTTTTTGGAAACTAATGCTTTGAATATGTGATAGGCTTTTAATGTACCAAGCTTCTAAATAAAATTTTTTTTTATGAATCATCTAGTCCACTTATTCTTTCATATGAGACTAGTTTATGTAATTTAGTATATTTCCAAGATTTCTAATAAAGAATCATATTTTTATTGCAAATTATTTAAAATTAAAATTTGAAAGTATAATCTTTTGTCTGAATAATATGATTACATGATTCTCAGAAATGATAAATGTAACGAGTACTTCATTAGGTAATGTCTTTGGATAATCAAATTTATGAAACATTTTTTTTATGTACGGTAAATTTCAAAATATATATTTTATATTTTACGGATAATAATATTTTTTCTAAAATTAAATAATACTGGTTATATAAAAATGCTTACGTTGAAAGATGAAAATAAATTAAAAAATATTTTATTTAAATATGATTGTAAATATTTAATTTGTTAATAAAAAAATGTTGCAAACTGAATAAAAAAAATAATTTTGAAATTTAAGAATTCAAGTAATCGCGCCACTCATTTGAACATTTAGTTTAAACTAGATTATCTTGAAGAGATTATAACTTTATATCAGAGAAATACAATGAAAGAATACTTAACATTCATTTTGGGAGACAATTAATGTTATTAAAATAAATCGACTACTTTTTGTATAATAAAGGATACTGTAACAATAATTTTTGTTTACAACAGATTATAAAATTACATAGTACGACATTAAAAATTTTTAAGGTTATAAGAAATGTTTTTCACCTTTACTTAAGTATTATTATTAAAAATTCTTTCGAAAAGGCCATTGTATTATATTGCCTTTCCAAATTTTAAATTCAACAAAAGTTTTCGGAGTCCTAAAACCTCTACAAATAGTTTTGAAAAATGTTTAAATTCCAAACTAAAATATTCTAAATTTTGCCGCAAAATTAATTAATTTTGTTATGAAGAGCATCTGCCTGCAAGTCTGCTTTTTCTTTAGTAGCCAGACCAGCCAACAACTTCTTAATTTCAGCAATTGAGCGTCCTGGGTTAAGTCCCTAAAAAAATTTAAAATTTATAAAAATAAACTTAGAACCTAAAAAATATATGATTTATATAAATAGTTTCATACTTTTGGACATGTTTTAGTGCAATTCATAATCGTGTGACATCTAAACACGGAAAAAGGATCCTTTAACTTTGCTAATCTATTTATTGAATTTTCATCTCTTGAGTCAATAATCCATCTGTAGGCTTGCATCAGAGCTGCCGGCCCAAGATATTTATCACTATTCCACCAATAAGAAGGACATGATGTAGAACAGCAAGCACACAAAATACATTCATATAAACCATCCTGAAATAAAACATAATACCAATCACTAGTAAAATATTATCTAATTTTTTTTATGATCAAAGATCTAAAATATTTTTCATTTTCTTGAGCAACAAAAATATATTGGGAAGAACAAAATAATTTTTGCCATTAATCATCTGATAAAAGGAAAATTATTTTTCAAGAAAATCAAATTTCAATTTTATTTTTAAGGAAATTTTAAAATTTTCTCTTACAAGTTTATCACGGTCCTTGATGCTTTGTAGATATTGTTGCATGCCAGGCTCTGGCTCATTTTTTCTTTGCAACCAAGGCTGAATCGATCTGTACTGATTATAAAAATTATTCATGTCTGGCACCAAGTCTTTTACAACATACATATGTGGAAGAGGATATATTTTGGTTTTTCCACTAGATGCATTAATTTTGCTGATACAAGCCAATGTATTTATTCCTCCTATATTCATTGCACATGAACCACAAATACCTTCACGGCAAGATCGACGAAAAGTTAGAGTTGGATCTATTTCATTTTTTATTTTTATAAGAGCATCTAAAACCATTGGACCACACCTAAAATTAGTTTTTTATCCTTATTCAATTTCAAAAGAATTTAAATTTAAATATTCTTTATAATTAAATTTTCTGCAATTAATTTCCATAAAAGCAGTTTATATATATTTATTTGAAGACATTTGCTAATAATAATAATTCAAAAACACCAGAATGAATTAATAACCAAAGTTAAGAAATATTGATATTTAAATGATATTTAGGAATTTACATTTGAATTAAAATCAATTAGGAATTGAAAGAAAATTATTTTGTAAAAGCATAAAGAATTTATAGAAACAGCTGGGACTTAGAATATTACATTACATGAAACATTATAATTTAAAAACATTTGACTATTTTTAGAGTAATTAATTTTTTAAATTTTAGTTTTAATTTGAAAATAATTTGAAACAACAATAATTTTTCTAGCTTATACAAATAAAATAATTTTGTAACTAATATTAAAATAAAATAAATTTGTAATGTTGAAATTTGTCAGAAAACATCACAAAGCAGTCATTTCTTATTCTTTAAATGTAAGCATCATGGAACAAGCTATTTTAAATAATAGAAAAATTTTACTAAAAATTTATTTTGATATTTTTTATCACATTTACTTTCATTACAAAAAATTGATAACTAGATACTTATGTTGGTTATGATTTTTATGTAATGAAGTAAATATTTTTTGAAAAATATAAAAATTTTAACCAAAATTTAAATATTTATATAAGAGCATAATTATTGAATTTTTTCAAAAATTCCTTTTTTTATGAAACTTTTCCTATATATCATTTGTATTTTAATTCCAATAAAAAACTCTTTGGGAAAAATATATGGTCCCTATAATAATATCATCATTTCAGAGTGCATTGTAAAAATAAAAAGATTGGAAACCTATGCTCAACAGTTTAGAACAATAAATAATTCATTCCAAACATTACTTGTTCAGATCTACACGATAATCCTGCATCCTAGGTTTTTCATTCGGAGCATCTGGATTCCAACGGTAAATGGAAAATACTTTTATTCGTTCTTCTTTCGATTTAATTTCGGCTTCTCTCTTTTTTATTTCTGATTCTCCTTCAGTTTCTGCCTTATTAAGTTTCACTGCTGCTTGTTTTGTTGAAGCGATATGGATTCTTCGCAACTGAAATAAATATCCTTACATCTTTCGAAAAACTTTATCATTTCAATTGCTAAATAGAACACTTACCTGATTATGCGTGAGATCTAAAAACACTGAACGAAACTGAAGCAATTCACAAGCCATTATTTATTTTAAATTATTCTATCAATGTAAATATCTTTTCAAATTTGCACTGTTGGTTTCTAATTTTTGTTGTCTTCTGCTTTTATGGATGAGAATTGAATGTCGTTCTGCGTTTCCTCATTTAATTGGCCTTCAGCGTTCGTATAATTCAATGGAAAATGGTGGTTTTAAAAGGAATTGCGATCAGAGTTTATTACAAGTATTTGAATTTTTTCTTCTAAAATTTTTCTTTTTCAAAGTCTTATTATAAATCTCATGGGAGAAGATAACTTTAATGTTATGGTAAGGGTTTTATTTGTATAATTTGAAAATTTCTTGTCAGTCTAATACAGATGCTTAAAGCGTCAATAAATGTTAAAATATTTTTTGAAGGTAACGTCAGTAACTTGTACAATTAATTTTTCTGCATCTTTAAAAATTATTTAGGATTTATACTAAAAAATTCTTTTTACAATTTTAAAATTAATATAAAAATTTGATTGTCATACTCATTACGACACCTTATATGAAGTTATGAAACTACAAAGTTCATCTTCACTGATAAAGTCATATTCATTAAATAAAGTTATTTCCGTGAATGCCATAAAAATTGTTCTGGGAAATTATTATTTTATTTTTATTTTTTGCAGAAGCTTAAATATAAATTATTTGTTAAATGGTTTTGGTATGTTTTTCTTCTAGGAATTATATAGTCATCATGGTGTTCTTGTGAAGAAGATTGTGCCATACAAGCAGGATGTAGATTTTCATCACAATTTAGGGACACTTAGCATTGTGGAGTACAGCTCTGAACTTGAAAAATGTATTGAGTGGCATCAGTGCAATGTCTCTATTGAATCTGATGATCAGGAATGGGCAATTGTTCAAGATGACAAGAAACAAATTCAGAGTTCAAATGGTATATAATTTTAAACATTATCAATAATTAAATATTTTTTCTGTGACAAATTTAAATAAATATATCTATGCCTGTTTTTTGCTTTTGTTGACAATGTATTTGAGTTTCAAATGAAAGTCTCATAAATCTATGTCATGCTGTACATGTTTATCTTATATATTGATTTCAGATATCACAAGAAATATAAAAAAGCCAGAAATTTTGATAAAATTAAAAAGCTTAACTCATTTGGAAATTTCTAAAAATAATCAGAAATTAACTATTGCAGAAGATGGAATGGAAATAACATTTTATTTTCAGCATGGAAATGCAGAAGCTTTCCTTAACTTTCTAAAGGCTGATCTCAAATCATCAATGTAAGGATTATTAGCTTTTGACTTTGAGGAATTTGATTTTACAGCAAAGAACTTAAAAAAAATTTGTAACAATCAGTTTTTTGTTAATCATCATTTTTTCAAAGAAAAAGTTAAATATAAGATTTTAGATTTTCTCTTTACATTGATTCTGAAAGGGAAACTGAAACTGTTGATCACAGTTGTGGTTAGAAAATTAACACTTCTAAATGTAGACCAGTAAAATCTCAATTTTTTTTCACAAAATGTTTTGGCTTTATAAAAAGTGTATAAGAGTATTTAATTTTGAACTCCTTATATGAGATATTAACTATTTGTATGCAAGATAGAAAAATATTTGTCTCAATAAGGAATAATAATTTTAAGATTCATTCTGTATGTTGGTATATTATTTCATTTAAATCTATATAGTGCATAAGTTTTATGCTAAACTTTAAACAAAAATAATGCAAACTTCCTTTTAATATGGGTGCATATAGATATAGTGCATAAATTTTGTTATTTGTATCAAATTTTTTCTATTATCTAAGATCACTGACCTACATTCAGAAGGCATGTAACTCTTTTATTTCCTCTTTAAAAAGACAACTTTTACATTTTCCTAAGGAATTACAGGAGTTTTTCAAAAATCAGGCAAAAAGACAAATGAAAATTTAATTTTGTTCATAATTTTATATGATTTGACTAGATATGATAAATTAAAAAGAGGAGTATTATGAAATTTATATATTTTTCACTTTCTTTTTTAGACGACAGAGGAGTACAAACTTTTATGTGATAACTAATCAGAAAGAAGTTCAGGTTCTTGAAAAATCTTTTACAGAATTAAACCTTTTTACTGATGACAGTACTAGAAGCTATGTTCTTTGGAATTTTATGAAAAGGTTTCATGAACGTCCATATGAAACAACAATGGATACATTTTGTAAAGTTACAAATGCCTTCTGTAAGACTCGGCTTTAAAATTACCTATTACTTGCATTGTATTAATTCATATTAGAACTGTGATATTAATAGTTAATTGCAGGCGAACATAAATAGAACATTTATTTAATACAATTTTATATTCAAAATTGAAAAACATTTTGATCAAAAATCTTGGAACTTTTAAAAACTAATATTTTCAATTTTCTGGTTCCACAGGAAAGAGTATGAAGCAGTATATACTACAAGCCATAAATTTTTTTTGCAAAACTACCAGCAAAAATAATTGCTTCACTTCATAAACTCGTCATCTTAATGATCATTTTCTTCATGGAAAAATTTAAATGGATTTGTGTCCTATTTAATAGTGCTTTAGATTTCTTCAACTAATAACAACGATAACAGTAAAACTATTTACGACTTGATTTCTGTATACCTTGGTATTGTGAAGTTCAGTAAAGTGCTAACCAATTTAAAAGTCCGAAAATCAAAACTACTACTTAGTTCATTGCTTATCACAATGTCACATGCTTTTGAACACTCTTGTCACCGTTCTTTATCGAATATCATACTTTTCAATTTCATTTTCTTGGATCCACATCTTTCGGTGCCTTCTTGATTCAAAGAAATTATTTTTGAAATTATCTTCATTTTTTCGGAGTATAATTTTTAAGAACATAGATTATAATTGTCAGCGCTATTATAAGACAAGCATAACAATATCACATGAAAGAAAGCTTTTGAGATTTTTTTAAATTTTCATGAATTTTTCTTTTGTTTATGATTTATATTTAATCACATAAACGAACATGTCTAAGTAATAATAATTAAAAATAAAAATATTCTCTGTGAATATATGTACAGGTATACCGCAATATTTTATATTTTTAGTACACGGACCACAATATCACTCTAATGAAGAAGTTGCAGATTTATTAAATCGAAGTCTAGTTACTGATGAAATAAATGATATAAATGGTAGAATGTCAAATGAAGATTATGAACTCGTTATTAAAAGTCCGCCATTACCTCCAAGAACTTCGCCAGTTAGATGTCAACCATTAAATGCTGATCAGTGGTCAAATTTTTTTGATGAATCAGGAAGAATCGTTGATTCTGATTTAGTTAAGGATATCGTATTTCACGGCGTGAGTGACATTAAACGGAATATAATTTATTTTTTACTTAGATCTACGATCATTAAGTATTGAAAAATTTTTTTTAGGGTATTACTCCAGATGGTGACTTAAGAAAAGAAGCATGGAAATATCTTTTAGATTATTATCCATGGGATTCTACAAAAGAAGAAAGAGAAGTTTTAAGAAAACAAAAAACAGAAGAATACTATAATATGAAATCACAATGGAAATCCATGACACCTGGTCAGGTTGAAAGATTTGTTGCTTATAAAGAGCGGAAAAGTCTTATAGGTAATTTAGAAAACCAGAAAAAAAATTAAAATGTATTCTCTTTCAAATAATTAATTTTATCTAATTAATTTAAACATTGAATATTAATTTCTTATTAATTAATGTAGATCAAATGAAACCTGGAAATGAATGATTATTTTGCAACAATTTATTGATCTATTAAAATTTGTATTTAATTAGTTAATTTAAATATTAATTTAAAGTTTTTTTAATTAAATATAATAAAAGTCATTTAAATTATGATATTTTCATTATGTGATATGCTATGAAATGCATTCAAAAAATTAATTTTTCTCCATAAGTTTTAATTAAAATAATTTTAATCGTTATATGACAATTAACGTTTTATCTGTAGTCTAAAATTTTATTTTATTTTATAAAAACAAGTTTATATAACTTATTTTTCATTTAAGATACAGTAATTTATATTTAATGTTCAATGAGTCATATTTTTTCTAAAAATAATTACTAACCCTATATAAAATTATTCTAATATTTTTCAGAGAAAGATGTTCATAGAACAGACAGGAATATGGATTTTTTCGCTGGAGATAATAATACTAACTTGACTATTTTGCAAGAAATTTTGATGACTTATGTAATGTATAATTTTGACTTAGGATATGTTCAAGGAATGAATGACTTGTTATCACCACTTTTGGTACAATTAAATGATGAAGTTGATACTTTCTGGTGTTTTGTTGGATTTATGAATAGAATAGTTAGTATTCAATATTAAAATGCAAGAAAATAATTTCTTTCTGATGTTATAAATATGAATTAATATTTATAATGTTTTTCAGAGTCGTAATTTTGAACTAGATCAAGAAGGTATGAAAGAACAACTTCAAAATTTATACTGCTTATTATGTTCGGTGGAGCCCGAACTAGCTGTTTATTTGGATCACCACGATTCTAAAAACATGTCATTTTGTTTTCGTTGGCTCCTTGTGTGGTTTAAGAGAGAATTTAGTTACGAAGATATTTTTTTATTGTGGGAAGTTCTATGGACTAAATTCCTCTGTAAAAATTATCATTTACTAATATGTACAGCTATACTGGATAATGAAAAAGAAACTCTTATGTCTAATAATTTTGGATTTACCGAAATTTTAAAGGTAGTTCAATATTATAAAGTTATATTATTAATCATTGCCTAAAATTAGAATTTTCCTGATATAGAAATTTTTCTGTTGATGTAGATTTCTTAAAATTCTTTAAATTTTAATTTTGGGTTAGTGAATTTCACAATATGCGAACTGTATTATATTAAGCTCTTTCGATAATTAATGATATAAATTTATTATTTTAGCACATCAACGAATTAGCGAATGTAATGAATGTAGAACAAATTCTGAGAAAAGCTGAAGGAATTTATATTCAGATTTCAAATGCTTCAAATATCCCCGCCACCGTAAGACAAATTATTGGTTTGCCACCTTTACCTGAAAAAGACATTGGAAAAAATGAAACGAGGAATAATTCAATCAGCGAAGGTAATGGTAATATTATTAATTATCAAATGGCAAGTTTAATTAATTCAAAAACTTGTGAAGATGAAAGAGAAGAAGCATTTGATCAATCATTAAATATGATTTATCTTTGATGAGCAAAAGAAATTCATTTATAAATTCCGAATCACATAAAATTTTTGACATGTATAATTCATAACTTTTATTAAAATTTTCTAACATGAATTTCACGAATATTTATATCGGAATATAATGAAGTCAGAAATTTTTATATCTTTAAAACATATTTGCCATATGGAAAAAAAATGGCTACGACGAATTTGAATTTGCCTTTTCGTATTTTCCAGATTTTCACAAATTTAATTTAAAGTCAGACCCGTATCATTTTCTTGGTTGTCCAAAAGTATCATGAGGATTTTACTTTTCAATAAAAAAGTATTTTTATATAAGATTTATATAATTCAGTAATCTTATCAATTCACAATTTTTATAAAATTGTTAGACGTTCATAATAAAAAAAAATTGTATTTCAACATACCATATGTAATCTAAGTTGTTATATTCATTAAAAATGAATAATAAAATTAAATATTAATTATTTTTAAAGCAGATTTTTTTCTATTTTAATTTTTAAAACTTGTCGAATCCATATTGTTACATATACAATTCCAACCAGCATGTATGCTGTAATTGTAATATGTTAAAATTCGAAGTAATTTTAAAAGGCAGTGCAATCTATAATTATTGTCCACGATAGGTTAAGAAATCAAAGTGGCTCAATAGATACATAAAAGTTGTATTAATTATTAATATGTATGTCGGAACTTCAGTATCTAATGAACATGCCTGGATATCATTTTAGTGGAAAAGAGACCAATAACATGTAAAAAGGTTTTTACATTTATGGCCCGTTTTACGATATTGTAACTCAGTAATTTAATATAAAAATGTATAACCGATATGGAGTTGAAGGTATAACTAAAACTGAAAAATTTACTAGTTAATACATTCTTAATATCTTATGAAGAAAATAAATGAAGATCAAAGACTTTCCTAAAAAGATTCATGTCCTGATTTTTGCGGCAAAAAAAAGATTTATAAAAAAGTTAATAAAAAAGCATTATTCAAAATGAAATATTGACTTTGTAAAAAATGACATTTATACAAATACTGCAGCTTATTAGTAAGCTTGAAATTAAACCAATATTGAAGCGAAAAATTGATAAAAAGCAATATTTAATATTAATTGAAGAAAAAAGTTATTAGTCTCTCGGTTACTGAATATTAATTATATTATATAACTATGTTATTTTGGAAAATATGTTGCCAAAAGTTCAATTAAAAACAGTACAAACATGCCTTTTTTTACTAACCTCTTGGTGTAATAATATTAAGGCAAAATTTTTTATTCAAAATTTAGTTATAAAAGCGGTTTTATCATGAATAGGTTCAAAATGCTGACATATTTTTATTCACGTTTAAATACTTGTTACAAGATATGTACATTAGAAAAAACAAAGAAAAGAAATTTTAAGATAATTTGATTTATTTTTGTTTTGAAAATCTTTTTTTGTTACTCCGTTCTCATTTCATTTACTGTAACGTTTTAGTTTTTAAAGATTGCTGAAAGCTTTAATATATCCTTTTACAACTTTTGATTTAGATATTCAATAACTGTTCATTTGATAGACAAAAAACTAATAATAATATTTGCACAAGTATGTAAAAATAATATAAACAAGTACAATTGGATATTATATATAAAAAAAAAAGAACTTTAATCCGCAATTTCTAAAGACCGTTTTTTTAGTTGAGTTTGAACTAGCCCAGTATAATTTTATGAATGGATCT
>JAOWBB010006800.1:0-17681 GCA_028565995.1 Ricinus marginatus
CACACACACACACACACACACACACACACACACACACACACACACACACACACCATCGTTACAAATAAAAAAAAAATAGAATTTTCAAAAAAAGCGACTTATTGATTTAATATAATTTATAGTATTGTTGTTCATGGTGCAAAAGTTGATGAATATATTGTTAAGAAAACATTTTTAAATAAATGTTACATAACAATAATGAAGTTTATGTATTTTTACAATTTACACGAAGTCACTGACCAATCCAAGGGGTCAGCGCTAACCCTAAAATAAAGAGAAAAAAATAATTTTGAAAACAAAAAAATGCCCCAGCAGCTCACAAATGGAGGTCAACGGCTGAAGGTGAAGGAAAAAAGTCGGATCACGGGGCCCATTAATTTCCTTCTCGATCGCGCTCGCAAACGTTGGGCGATCCTTCGACGGAGCTGAAAATCCTCCAACACCAGCGACTGCTTCCGCCGTCTTCCTTCTTCGGGATGGGGAGGAATTTAAGTTCAAAAAAAAAAAATGGCGTTTTTGTGGATCAACGCCCACAACTTTAAATATTCTCCAAACTTCCCGCCTTTCTCCTCCTCCTCCCCCCCCCCGAGGCTCAAAAAGCCGAAGCACGGCGCTTTCGCTTCATGTTCCCTCCGCCCCCCAATTTCCCGCCGCTACTACCGCTTCGAGAAATACTAATTATTAACGAACTGCTAACGACAAGATTTTCATTGATTAACCAATTGCATCTTTCCCACGCGGGCTGTGCATCTCTAAAAGGAAGTTTTCACGTTGCGGCAGCAGCTTCGCGGAAGGACCGAGATGGCAAAGAAAAAAAGAACATGTCCAGGAACGGGGGGGGCCTTGTCCTTTGAGCTGATTCCTTTTGAGAATCTCTCCGAAGTGCCGGCAAGCAACCATTGGGTAAAGGAAGTTTTCGTATTTTCGGCGAATCCAGATAACTCACAAAGGATGAATGGTCGTCGACGAAGGAATTCCTGCGAGGGTAACACTAACGGTTTCTTCTTCCAAATCTACTGTGATCAGAACTTACGGCATTCAAAGCCTACTTATTATGCCGTGGAAGCAGGTCAAAAGTGAACCGGTCTTCTGACAGTGGAAAAATAAGCGTAATACATTGTCTGAGCAACGGAAACTAGTTTTGAAATTTAACGAATCCGGGACTGGAAGGGGATGAAAATAATTGTGGAATTAAGTTTATTTTACAATACGTGATTTTTTTTTTTTTTTGTCTTTTACACCATAAGCACCATAACGCTTCGAATTTTCATCGGCCATAACTGCAACCCAACCTCAAGATGTACTTTATTTACGCATGTCTGAGAAAGATAAGAATATTATGGGAATTGCTTACTCTTAGTCTGGACTGAACTTGAGACAATGTTGAGGTTAACTTGCATTCAGTAGGAGGGGGAAAGAAAAAACAACCGAGCACGCATATGCACACGCACACGCACACACGCACACGCACACACACACAGAAACACATATACATACACACACACACAGTCTGACTCAACCACGCTGAAAGTGAAATTCAATAGTATCGTTATCATTACATGGAGGACAAAACGGAGAGGGAAGACACCGGAAACGGAAATTTAAATTCATTCATTCCAACGTTATTTTTAAGTCTTTTTTTGGTTCTTTTTTTTCCCTACTTTTCGTAAAATCCCAGATTTCCTCATCTCCTTTTCTTATCCTCGCACAATGTTCAAAAAATGTCACTTTCATGCAAAGCCTGTTCAAAACGATAGCAGCAGACCGCGACACAGAGAATATTTAATAAACCGCCTTTTTTTTTTTAATGCAATTGTGGAGGTGGATTCTTCTAAATTAATGAGAACAACGCTTTGTTATGCGATGTCTAATAAATTAATTAAAAAATATATAAAAACGGACGTGGGTAATTAAAGGTCGCGCCTTTCATTTAAAAGAAAAATTAATAGCAGAAAATCTCTCTTATTGACACGTGCGTTTCCGGAACTGATGACCCGAAGAGGCCCCTGAAAAATTCACCCTCTCCAAGCTCACGATTAAAAATAAATGCGCTCAAAAGCTTCCACTCCCTTGTTTCATTTTTATTCTCCCCATGCTTGTCTTTTTAAATAAAAGTAAGGATCTCATAATTACCTGCCACTTATGAAGCGTATTCTGTAAATCCGAAACTACGTTATCCGTCTTTTTCCGCGCTTCCACTTTTGACGCCGACAGCGAAAGGAAATAACCACTTCTAAACACTTTCGCAATTAACATCGCGAGAAAATGTAACCGAAGCGGGGGAAGAAGAAAATAAAACAATCGATAGGATATGAAAAAAAAAAAAAAACACACGCGAGACGAGAGACGACGAGAAAGAACGCGAAAACGAAAAGTGAATCACATTTTGTTCATTATTTTTCAAAAAATCAATACTACGCAATTCCACAACAAAACGCACGTCGCACGCCCAAACTTTGAGCCACCATCTTGAAATCATTTCACACAGGAAATCACATTAAGCATGATGTACGTATGAACATGAGGCGTGGATTCCGTAAAAAAAAAAAAAAAAAAAAAAAAAAAAAAAAAAAAAAAAAAAAAAAAAAAAAAAAAAAATTAAATAAAAAAAATTAAATAAATAAATAAAATTTTCTTTATAATTATACGCGACAACCAACCGGCTGTTTTTCTTTCATTTCCGTCCACTTTTGCGTTCAAAAATTAAATTTTTGTTTTAACTTTTTTTTCGTCCAAGCCTCCCCTCCTTTTCTTTCCTGCACGTCCCCTTTTGCGTTCCAAAAAAACAATCACCTCCAAGTCGAAAAGCTTAAAATATTTTACTCTTTTCTTTTCCTCTCTTATTATTCAAATTTTTACGTGAACGATATCATTCAAGTTAATACATTTTACTTTTCACAAAGAGAAAAAAATAATTTAAGCAACTCTATAACAGTTTCTCCCGCTCGAAAACCTGCACCGATGCTTGCACCTCGACTGTTTCAACTTGAATGGGAGGAAAGATCGAAGCCGAAGTTTGACGATACCCAACGAGCATGACCGATCATTTACGATGTGAATTTTTTTTTTTTATTCTAGTTTACAGTTAAAAAAAATGGTGAAAACCGTTAAACATAACCTTAAAGAAATTTTAATTTATTTCAAAAATATTTTTTCTAAACTAATTTTCAAGACATTTCTTTCTGTCAACTTTAATAGTAATAATAACAATAATAATAGTAGTAGTAATAATAACAATAATGCAAAGAATATTCAATCTTTTTGTAAACCCTAACGGCGTGATGCTTCCCGGCTTTTTTCTTTCGCACTTTTAAGTCTTTTAATACTTTAAAACAGCGAAATTCACATTTAAAAAAAACGAAAAAATAAAATCCGAAAAAAGTTAAATAAATTATGATATTTTGTAATAAAATTTTAACCAAAAAAAATTAAAATTATGAAAAGAATCCAAAAATAAGAGACTGGAAGCCTATGGCATTTACGCATGAGATGATTTTTAAAAAGATCGACAACTACGCCGGTCTTAATATGGAAAATTGGGTCTTTTTACGGTATTTTCATGAACTCGTGCGATTTTTGGCGGGATGCCTAAACCAATGACGATGCGGTATTCATGGGCGGGAGCAATCCCATGAATAGGAAATGTAAATTGATTAAGAGCGTCTGCAGTTGTAACGCATTTAATGTTCTCCAACAGAATTATTATTATTATTATTAATCGTCGTCATCATCATCATCATCATCATCATCATCATCATCATCATCATCATCATCATCATCATCATCATTATTTTAATTTAAATCTTAATAGTTCACATGAGAAAATATTCACAAACGGAGAATTCAGTCACGAATTACAAACTATCTTGACGGAGAAATAATTTACGAATTATCTAGACGACAACGCCGCAAAAACCAGTCGTATCCCAGTTATGAAAAATGCATCTGAACGCGGAAAATGAACACAAATTGCCGATTCAAATTATATGAATGAATGCATCAGATTCGAATTCTTATTGAGAACAAGATCATTCAAACTACTCTGTATAAAATTGTAAAGTATTTTATTTAACCATTAAGGTTGGAAAAAATTATGTATCGAGCTCTGAAATTTTTCACGTTATTTGCCTGCGCAACAATAAAAAAAAAAAAATAAAATAAAATAAACCGTACTGCAAATATGAAGCTCGGAAATTTAAATATATATCCACATTCTACTAGCGTTACACGTTTTAACTTTAATGACAAGTTCAACATGCACGTTTCTAATATTCTCGTGATGGATTTTAAATACTCCGCAAAAGAAAAAAAATATCCAAAAAAAAAAAAAAAAAAAAAGATGAAAGATAAAAAAAGAAAAAACTTAATTTCGTATACGATTTTAGTAGATAATAAAATTTACAATCATCCTTTTATGTATTATTGGCCATGCATTCCTCACCACCTAAAAGCAGCTCTAAGAACTGCATATTTCATCCACATCCTAATAAGGCACCGGATATTATAAGGAATGAGTTACACAATTTTGGTGTTAAACACCAATTTCGCATTCAGACGGCGGAAGAATCCCTTCATGACAACATATTTTTTCAATGTTGCTCGCAAGAGAATGGATGATAAAACACAGGTATCTAAATGTGAAATTTAGGTACTTTCGCAGTTAGGATGTTAATACTTTCGGCTGCTTTTTACAAGCAAAAACTATCACAATATATATATATATAATAATATAGAACAGCATCAAATGTAATTCATAATAAATTACTAAATTGGAAATTATATCAAATTTATCAAACTATTTACTCTTTTTTTTTTCTTCAAATTGATTTACATAGTTTGCGTTATGCATCTTGTAATTAATCATTTAAAAGGTGTCAGAATCGGAACTTGATGTAATATGTATGCATAACAAGCAAAAATAAAGTGTGATTACTGCATCGACAACTGTCGATGAAACACATTGGTGCTCTCCTTGATTCTTTACTATAACATTCACAAAAGAGTGCTGACTGATAAGAAAGCAAAAGATGGTTTTCTCCGTCGAGCATTTGAACGAAACGGGTCATCCTTCGGGATCTTTGATATTTATAGGTCTTGATTACCACCACCCAAGGCCCAAGATCCTTTGACCAGTTACTTTGAGAGGTTAATCCATCAAGTATTATTAGCTAAACATCTTGTTCAGTACACCAAGGGTATCGAATATTGTAAGGTTATTAGACAAAAAAATGGCAGTATTTCGTATTTTCTCTAAAATTCATACTATTATCTGACCGATAGTGCCTACAAGATATTTCTAAAGTCAGAGAGACAATGAACAATGCTGCATGAAAATGGCAGCGAATAATCTTAGGCTTTTTTTTAGTTAATTTTTTAATATTGCATTATCATTTTATGCGGTTTTATACATATATTTTGCACAATTATGGCAGCTTAAAGATTTCATATGCTAAATTCGATAAATAAAAAAAATACATTTTTTTTGACTACATAACTAACTATATAGGCAGTATCTATTCTTCACAGTCGTATACTATCTAATGGTACGTACCATCTGTATAAATATGGAAGTGAAAAATATAAAGACCACACGTAAAGTGACACAACCAGAAATCTCCGAAATTAAGATAACAAATTAAACTGATTGTATCTTACAGGAATTGAATATGTATGAATAAATTTAAGTATTTTCGCCAAAAAATTAAAATAAACATCAATAATGAATAAAAAACTTTATTTTTATCATATTTATAATGCATCTGAAATGAATATAATAAAAAAAATAGAGCATGAATTTTTAATCACATATTCGTGTTCAGTAATTTTTAAATATAAGTACACCTGGAAAAAGCCTTTCTTCACGTAAGACAATTACCAAATTATCTAATACTGTTTTTTATTTATAGGAAATAATAAATTTGTGAGTTTGTAATTAAAAATGAAATTCGAAAATTTTTTAACTCTACGCTTCGATATATTTTAATTCAAGATAAATTTAGTAAATACGTGTATAACACGTTGCTCAAGATTATAATCCAAGTTGATGTAAGAAAAATGTTTTGTTGAATTAGCGTTTTCTTATACCTAAAACAGGGAAAGGATGCCGACATTCTTATGGAAAACAGAAATTCGCGCATGGTAAATTAAAAAAGCATATTTTAGTTTGAGCTCTTCACATTCAAAATGCGTACAATTTATACCTTGTCCAATATCTCGGAAAAAGCGACACTTTTCTGCAGGGTAATGAAAAGAAAAGCCACATAAAAGCGCCATACGAAGTGGAAACACCACAGGGCGCTAAGCCCGGAGTATGCGTTACCATCGGAACCACAGCTATCACAGCTCATAAATTGCACCCCACGAATTTCAAAGTGGCAAGATGCACGACGAAGAGATTTAGCCGGGCTTCGGTTATTTTACTCCATTACGTTCGTCGAGGAGTAAATTGGTAATTCTTCTTTAAGGGAAGGCAACCGAGTAACAATTTACGATGAACAGATGTGGAAGTGTCGCGGATGTTTCTGTCGGATCTCCCGTTTCGGGGCGCATAACCTGCTGCAACAAAACTCGACGGAGTGGCATTAAAACCGTTGCGGCAAGTAAAAACCGGAGAGAAAAGTTATTCCGGCAGGCATCGACGCCGGCAACCAGAACCTACCAGAACTTTGACAAGGTCAGAAGAACCCTCGAGCAAAACCGTAACGGGGAAAAAAAATTCTTTGAACCTGAAAGAATTTTATTAATGGAACGAACCCTAATTCCAGGAATTACGTCGGTGGATGAAACAACGCATGCATGCACAAAAAAAGGTAGCATCAAAAAAAATCTAGGTATATCTATATGTGCAAGGTGGTCGCCTAGCTTTACTTACGTTAAAATTCGGGGGAAGTGGATCTATACCTGAAAAAACTTAGGATTCGATTTTTGTGAATAAATGGAAACTTGAATGCGGATTTCTTAAGCGAAATATACAGGCGAAAAGATATCACGATGCTGGATGAAAACAGCGAGGAAAAAAAATAAAAAAATAAAAATAAAAATAAATAACGTCGCAGGTTAAGAATTCGAAGCAGAAAAATGGTCAGACTAACAAATTCCAGTGGTATGCAAGGCATTTCCAGCAGGGACAACACTCGAACTCACTATCTGAATTTCATAAATTATATTTTCCTTCCACATCTTGTATCTTAAACGAAAAACCCTCCTGGCCGCGACCGAATCACACGAAATCAACCTGCATCCGAACACATATGAAGACGGCACAATGCACACAAAAATACGATTGTTACATCTCGAATTACACTGATACTTAATATTTTTATATCGAACACGGCTTCTCTATTTGCGGTAGTGATTTGAATTTCGTGAGTAAATTGGCAAATGCCGAGGGATTAGAAAAGATGAAATGGCGGCGGATGTGCCGCGAGGATCGGTCTTCCCCGTGCCATTAACGGATGGATGCGGTGCGGCAGCTGGACTTTTCCCCATTGAGATTTTAGCACCTGGTCCAATGGCATCCGAAACTGGCAATACAAAAAACCGTGCAAACCTTGGGGCGGCATTTCCGGGGCCGTAATCGCAGCCACTGCGATGCGAAAGAGAAAAGAAAAAAAAAAAGATCCATAGGTTAAACGTTGTTGCCACCTTTGGCGCTGACACGGTGAGAGTCCGATTAGATCGTTGCCTTCTGCATAAGGCATATTGGCACACATTAAACCGCGTTTCAAATGAATGAGGTATTGGAATTCAGAGTATTTCCACTTCGCATGCCGAGCACATCGTAAACATCGCGAACCGCATTTACTCTTTCCGTTTCTTTTTATATTGCAAATCTTTGTTCCTGGATATTTTTTTTTTTTTTTTTTAAAAAAATCGCTAATTATTCGAAAGCTTGAATTGGAAATAACAACATTATTGCGATTATTATGCAAACAGGCGATAAGTATAAGGTCATTCGATAGCGGAATCACCTTGGGAAATATATTTCAAAGTGTGAATCAGATGCTTCACTACAGTGTGGAAAAATACATTTGACGGTGAACATTCATACACTATTCGAGTGACGTATTTATTCGATTCACTTGCGTACTCATTTGCGGAAGCCCGTTATTTTTCATTCGGTCGAGCGCAGCATGCGATTAATCGAACGCACGGTAAAAGCAAAATCAATCGCGACAGAAGAATTTGGAAGAAAAATGGTTCGCCTCCCTGTTACAATCGAAGACTTTCCCATGATTCATCTAAAGTACAACGATTAATGTTACTAATGGCGTACGCAAGCCATTCCCCATCCACTCTACCAAACGATTCGATTTTTATTTAATTTCGATGTCACGACAATTAAAAATTCAACAAGATCGGTCCGTTCGTTCAAACAGTAGCATTAGCAATCAAATTAAAAAAAAAAGTCCAAAAAAAAACATAAGTTAAAGGCAATATTCCCCGTAACTAGGAATAAACGCATTATTTCATAAAGAGCGAATGTGTCGGAATTTCGAAAAATGATACATAAAAAAATAAGCTAAAGAGAGAGAAAAAAAAACCTTTCGACAATAAATATCGCTAATGCATTGAAAAAGAAGAGAGGTAGATATTTCAATATTTCAATAACAAGATAAACCACTGATATGACTTGAAATATATGAGCAAAAGCCAATTCGGAGAAATTGAAGAGGATTTGGATTTGAAGAGATCTTCACCAGAACAATGTAAGATGCATTTATTCAAGTCAAAAAAAATATCTCTGTCCACATATCACTTTGAGAAACTTATATATTTACACTTACATATATATTTTCGTAACTTCTCCAATTAGATCATTATTCATTTTATCAACGGGTAAGAAATTTTAAAATATAAGATTATCACAGTAATAGGCACTACCCGTATATCCGTTAATAGTCTTATAGATTAATCTCTGTAAATAGTTATAACAGCTTCGGATAGTTTATTTCGTTATGTTAATGTTCTTCTTGAAAACGAAAAAAATAAATTCGGTTGATAGGAAAATCTATAAAATCAGAAGTTCGTCTCATAACTACTTAAATTACTGGCAAAAACTTTTTCAAACGCCAAATCGATTGTTCCCAAATCACAAGTTAAGAAACAGAATTTATAAAATGACATAAAATTTTCTAATTGTGCAGAACAAGAAGAATTTTGAGTATTTGCAATAAATTTAAAGCAGAAAATGTAGATATTTTTCAGCGGTAGGCTGTTACTGGCTCGCTGCAGCGCTCGAAGCTCAACTAAAACATTTTAGACGTTGTCAAACGATTCGCCGGCATTACATTTCAGCATTCAAGATCTCTCACAGACCTACAACTCGGCAATTTAACTTTAATTTCATTAAATTATCTGGTGAACCTACAGCATACCCAATACTCTCCACTACTTATATGCCGCGTTGAAACATCACGTCTATAGCATTAACCTAATGCAAAAAGAGGGGGAAAAAAATCTCTCGTCTTCTAACAATTTTCGTTTCAAATTGGTTACTTGTGAAGACATAAAAAGAGTATATTTTTTATGGAATCCTCGCCAAATAAACACCAATCGATATTTCTGCTAAGTAGTTTTCTGAATGACTGTTCCAAAGAAGAAAATGACTGATTCATTCATTTTATTATATTTATAATACACGATTCTCCCAAGAATTGCACCTTTAGTCAGAGTGCACTTTAAAAGTTATAAATAGCTCGATGTGTGCAGGATAATAACTGGGCAATTGCTTCATCAACAATTTTCCCGTACTTAAAAAAATGAAATGTGATTCATAAGGCAGCTTTTCAGAAATTCCTGTAAAAAAAAAAAAGCGTGGGGGATGCTTGCGTGCATGTATACGTGTATGTGTTGTGTATGACGAATATCAAGAAAGGGTTTTATACTTTATTAGGTGTTAGGTAAAATTTTCCGAAGTAACATTGTTTGCCTTTTTATAAGAAAGCAAGATAAAAAAGAAAAAGTCTGAGAATGAATGAATGACAAAATAAAAGGCAACGAACTCTTTTTTTTTTTTTCCCTCTAAGACTGGATATTATACAATGCATACGTTTATCTAAAGTATTTATGAAGTCTAGTATATTCATAAGATAAACCATGTTCAATTTCATTCGTAAAGCTTATTCTGTGGCATGGACTTTCATTTTTTTGCCGTTAGAGGTAAGAGAGTTTCGTGGAGAGGATGTGGAGATTTTTCTTTGAAACTGCTTTTAAGGTTGTATTGAGCGGGTGACTAAAAATACACACACACACACACACACACACATATATATATATATATATATAAAAGAGAAAGATTCATATTTTTTTTTAAACTTAAAATCTGATGTTTTCGTTCTCTATGCAATTTCATTTCATCAGACTTTACTAAAAGAAAGAAAAATAAAATACTCTGTGAATGATTATAGTAAATGAAAACATATATATGTGTGTGTTAAGCCCAAATATTAACAATTTCGAAAAGAAAATTATTTTAATATATTTTTTACCTACTTCGATGGATATTTAATAATTATACAAAAAGACTATTTTTGCAACAGTATTAAATATAACTAAGAGTATTTTTTATATTCATTAAAGTAACATTGAAAATTAAATTAGAATCATATAGTACAGACTAAAAAATCATTGAATGTTTCAAGGACGATAAGGATGACCTCCGAAAATCTCAAATAAACAGCCTTGTGTAACGTGCTATTTGAAATAGAATAATCATTGTATTTCAATAGGTAGTCAAGTTAGACTATAAGCCTTGTACTTTCACTTTCACTTTGCATACACACATACACACATGCACACACACACTCTCTCTCGCATACATTGCATCTACTTGGATTTACTTATATTGTTAATTTAGGGCTATTTGCTTTATGTATTGAATATTCGAGTAATGTTAAAATAATCGAAAAACTTTCTTTATAAATAGGGAAAGAAAAATCATTTGGGAAAATCTTGGAAGCATGTGGATCGTAAGAACGAACCGCGTTTAAATTACGTTAACTTTATATGATAAGGTGAACATAAAAACCGTAATACGGGGAGAAGTGCATTAAGCCAAATTAAAAGTTCATCGATGAATGGGGCTAAATATAATAAAGATAAGGGAAGATTATAAGCCAGATTTAAAAACGCTTTTCCCAATGCTCTTCCTTTCCCCCAAAAAAAAAATTAAAAACACAAACTGAACTTCTACATTAAATCTAAAATAAAGGATTGATAGCATAAACGGAAGTTTTGACCTAAATAAAGTGTCAAATGGGAGTTTTCACAGTTTTGGAACATAAAAGCTGACAGATCATAGTAAGAAAGCATATTCTTAACGCCGCCTTTATACCCTTAAGCACTGCAAACCGCCTTGTAATAATGTACGGGTTATAATCACTATAATCACGATCTC
The DNA here is from genome assembly GCA_028565995.1 of Ricinus marginatus. Classification (NCBI taxonomy): domain Eukaryota; kingdom Metazoa; phylum Arthropoda; class Insecta; order Psocodea; family Ricinidae; genus Ricinus; species Ricinus marginatus. The sequence continues at coordinate 11,399 of JAOWBB010006800.1, forward strand.
AGATTAGTCATAGAAGTATAAATGACTGAGATTCTAGTTTCTTATTACGGTCTCTTGTACTGAAATAAACGGACAAAATCGAAACGATACTCCAAAAATATACTCCAAAAATATAAATGTAACAAATCGTATTTAATATTTTTCTTTGAGGATGTGAATTCTTGAATTTTTATAAACGAAAAAAAGATACAATAGACATAAAAATAAAGGATTATATTTGATTTCATGCTTTGAAATTTAAATTCGTTCACATAAGGCTCGCACATGCGCATATTTTATATATATGTTCGGTTTGTATATAAAAACAAGTTGAAAAACTCATCATCCTATATAACAATGGGTACCTTTATCATGCCTGGACAAAAAAATAACAAGGGTTGAATCAAGACCATGAGAATTTAGCCACGAAACAAGAAAACAACCCAGGGAACATACAATAACAGTGATTAAATAAGAAGGAAAAAAGATATAATCTTAATCCTTGGGCGAAAAACTTTGCCATTCTTTGGGATCGAATGTTTCAAAAATATAGAACTTTTCATTCGCCTAAAATCTTTTTTGAATTTGTTTTTTCTTTCTTTTTTGAAATAACGATTTAAATGATTCAGAATTCGTAAGGGAATCAAACGCTGAAATACATCAGAGCCTCCAAAAAAAGTTTTACACTGCAATAAACCAAAACAAAAATGGCGGTAACTCATCCATTTTTTCATGAACGACCATAGGCAGCCATATTGTTCGAAGTCAAAGTCTCATTTTCATTCCCTTCAACCGACGAAATGGTTAGCAAAAAAGAAAAATTAATCAGATAGATTGTCCTTTGCATTTTCAAGTCTGCCATACGTCATAAGTTATACTTTTTGAGTGGATGGGACAATAATGGTTTCTGTCAAAAAAAGAAAAAAAAATATTTTAAATGGTGTAAAGGACCTAGAATTTTTTGTTATGTCAAAAATAAAAAGTGCCCTCCCAGGATGAGCCCTGACCATGCCTTTCCAAGAAGGAAACCATTGTTTTTTTGATCCTTTTATCGAAACGAGCAAAAAATCATAGCACCTTATTTCTAACCTTATTTCTATAGTATAGTTAAACGTCAAAACCGATGTAGTTCAAAATTCCGCATATCCCCCCCAAAAAAAACAAGAAAAAAAAAGCCATTGCTTTTGATATGAAACAGTGTGATCTAAATGATTCCATTATTATTCTAATACGTTCAAAATTTCTTATATTTAATATCGCATCTCTTCTGAAATATACAAGCGCGCACACATTATCGGTATTTTTTCTTCTCCCTTCTTTCGTTCGACATTTCAAGATTTCAGTAGGCAACTATTATTTCTTTTTTGGTCGGCATTTTAATCTGTCGACGTAAAGCTATGCATTTATTTAAATTTTATCTTTAAAACAGTTTTTATATGATTTTTTCGAATGTTTGAGAGGAAAAGCCCACTTTGGTGTTTCGCCTTTGTTCAGTTTATTTAAATTATTGAATTTCCACAGAGTTATATTTAGATTTAAGATCTTTTTTTTTTTTTTATTTATTTACAGATTTAGGCAATTACACTTCTTGCAAATCTCAAAATATCCATCCTACTGAAATTTCATACGTTTAAAGAGCCAAAGACTCAAACCACGAAATACATAATAATTTGAGCTCCGAGGTAAGTCGGCATCTTTTTTGGGTTAACAACAAAAAGGAAGGGAAAAAAAAAATACAAAAATTTGTTAACAAGCACTCCGTAGCACAAGGTTTCAAATAAAAAGACCCTAATGACCCAGTAAGGGTATCGGGTAGAAAAATATTTCGGTTCCCTTCCTTTTATTCCCAATGATAAATCAACATGGTGCTACCACACCCATAAACATAATACCGAAAAATTCCTTTGCAACAAGAAATAAATGGCTTTTTTTATGCTCTTCAAAAAAGATGATTCCAATAACCGCTGACTAAAACGGATTCACCCCATATAGTGCCAAGCAGCAACTACTTTTAATTATCTGCCTTTTTAAATGTTCCCCATCACTTAATCATATTCAATAATAATAATAATAAATAATTAGTGATAAAAATAACTACGTCAATTGATATAAATTTGATTTCACAAAAGCATCTCCAGAATAATCAAGTACTGTTTATTCCTGACGAAAACTGTAAAACGAAAATTTTTATCTCAACCAAAACCTAGCAATAATTCGAAAAAAAAAAAACATCATTCCAAAAACTTGAATAATGTGAACGTGGAAACTTTAGGAACTTGAAAAATAATAAAAAAAAATTACCCCCCATCATGATCATCATATCATAGATCGGTCATCCTATCAGAATGGGCAATAATAAACAGAATTGTACTGCGAACTAAATAGCTGAAATGATATAAAATCCATGATACGGCAAGAGGATGGCTTTCCCTTCTAAAAATAATATTTTTCATAGAAAATTATACAGCATCTAAAAATTACTTCTAAGAATAATATTTATTCAGTGTCTCTAGATAGTTGGCTGCTCTCTATATACATAACGGATTCCCTTATTTTCTTCCCTGAATAATAAGAATTAGAGATAAATAAAGTAGAAAACAAACAATAGAATATTTTACGTAAAGCATTATTGTAAAACGAGGGTAAAAATATATATTGCTAATATATTTACGATATTCCATGAAACATGGGCACTTAATACTATATATCATACAAGTTCTGAAAATATTATATATCAACACAATTGCTGAAAAAAAATTTAAAAAAATAAACAAAGGTATAAAAAGAAAATAGGAAAAGTTTACAAGACTGAAAATTATGCTTAATAATAATAATAATAATAATAATAATAATAATAATAATAATAATAATAATAATAATAATAATAATAATTCAATTCATCGAATAAAGTACGTCAATTAAATATTTAAATACGATAATCGATAAGAGAAAAAAGGGCAGAAGAGTTTATCAACTAGCATTCACACAAAAGGATTAAAAAAACAATATACGTAAATATTTCATAAAACTGAAAATGATGCAGAAGATTTAAAGAAAAAAATCAAAAATACATTCAAAAAATTTAACAGTTTAAATAATGAATTATAAAATTAATCAGACAAAAATGATTTAAATCAATCTTAATTTATATTTTTACATTGGTGGAATTAGAAAATATCGGTACACGAATCCAGAAAACTGATATTGCAAAGACTGTAAGAAAGTCAGCTAAAATGTAAAATTGTAATTCAGATTACAAAATTACATAAAATTCATAACTTGTAATGAAAGAAAAAAACGTCAGCTCAAATAATTTAAATAAAAAACATTTCTGTGCTTTAAATTAAGTAATATACAAATGAAAATTTTCTTTTGATCGAAGCCACGTTAAAATAGAAAGATTAAGGAGAAATACATGTGTGAAAGAAAAAAAAAAGGTAAAACATCATCGAAAACCAGGTCAGCTACAGGTTTTATAACCAAAATTACACATTTTAATCTTTAACAGCCTGATTTGGTTTCAGATGCATCATACATTACATATAAAATTAAAAAAAAATTTTTTTTCTTTACATTCGTGTCTATTGAACATTAATAAAAAAAAACACCAATCTATTTCCATAAGCACAAAAAAATTGTTGGGGTGAAAGTGGCTTTAGGGAAAATATTTGACTTCAAAAACAACGCCCTTAAAATATAATTTGAGACTACCAATTTCTTAACATGGGTATAGGGCTGAACAGGTCTCAAGCTCCCTATTCATAATTATCTTATACAAACTTCAACCATACGATTACTACGAACATCATAACAAGTTAGTTGTTTCATTTATAAAGAAAAAATTATCTTTTCACTCAGACGATCAGTACAAAAAATAAATCACATAATACACAACTTTATTATACGATTTTGAAAATATAGTTTTATCGGGCAATGAATTTAAAGTAGTTCTTTAACACCCATTTCGAATAAATTATTATAATATGAATATACAATGGAAAAATATTGAGGAAACAAATCATTAAAATTATTTAAACTAATTGCTTGCAGCCTAATTTTCATAGCATGAAAGAGCTATTTCATCGGAATAATATATAATTTTTGCTGATAATTGAGATAAACATAATATACATACTAATTCGTATATAAAAGCCTCCGAATATCTTTCACCATATGATCAAGGTCTTGAGCACACTATTTAAGGACAGCCATATAAAGTTATTCAAATATAAATTATGAATATAAAACACAAAGAAAAAATTTTCCCTTTAAATCTTAACTAATAAGAAGCCCTTACAAATTTTATCACAATATTTTTTTTTAAAACTTTGTTGTAACTAATAATTTTTCTTACGTATACGTAATTCGGCATTTGCTATTGACCGAAGCACAAAATGCAGAAATTTCAAACTGCACGAGAATACGGCTTTTGACAAGTTAGGTTAGGTTCAGAGTTCAACAAACCAATGTAAAACTGCAAGATAGGAAAAGTATCACGGTAACTTCAAACGTCACAACAGTTTAGACTTCGCAAAAGTGTAGGCGTAACAGTGGAAACCCATAACTCAGCTTTAGAGAAGTACCCATTCCGTGGTAAAAGAGCCTCCTTGTTTAAAAAAAAAAAAAATTCAAATCCTTCCAACCATTAACTAACTGACCAAAACCCGAGTTTGTCCGTCAATAAATTAAGCGCAGTGTTTTCGTTGCGTAAAGCTCAATACAATCGCTCTAGGTATAAAATACAGTCATTATTTTTATACGCATATATGTTCGATATACTTTAAGGGCGTAGCACCTAAGAATGAGTTCAAGAAATATAGAGCCTCACAAAAAATACCCTCATTCATTCGATTCCCGTCATTTCATATACATTTCTTAACGGGTCAAGGTCTTGCATTCATTCTCAAAAGATACGGCTTTCGATTTTAGGCAAACAAAGGCATCCACATGCGAAGGAAAACGTTCGAGATATCAAACATCGGAGTTTTGAGATGCAGGAAAATCGATGGTTAATTCCCTTGGGGAAACGTGCAAATGTGTGATGAATGTTGAAAAAAGCCTGGAGAAGTTTTGAATATTAAGAAAAGAAATAGGAAGCTCTTGTGCCCTCTTCGATACCGCGGTTGATATAAAGAGCAGCTCTCCTCTGCTAAAAATCGTCGCTGATAAAAAAATAAAAAAGCGGAGAGGAAAACTTGAATTTTAAAAGCAACTTGCAATATTTAAGAGAAAAAAGAAAGTCCGGAGGCTTTATACAGCTTCCATATACTTCCCTTTCTCTTTAACTTTTTGAGGCATGACCCGTTCGTGCTCGACAAGTTTATGAGGCTTTCCGCGGGTTTGATCGATGTTATAACAAATTACATTCCCTATCAGATCATCTTATGAAAACCATCATCATTCTTCTTACGAGACGTCTTGAAACTTTAAAACACACCACCAAACTCCGTCTTGCGATAGTCACCATATCACGAACGGAATCGGGCGCCCTCCGCCGACTGAGACCTGGCTTACCTCTAGCAAAATGCCGATATAAAATCAAAAGCAAATATTACACATCCCGAAGATACAAATCCCCAATCGTTTAATCAACGTTGCTTGTAACATGATATTTCTTTAAATATCAAAAGCCATTCGACCCATTCAATTTTTTTTTTTTTTTTTTTTTTTTATGAAAAATAGGAAGAAACATTTATACCGCAATCAAAATTAAAAAATTTCTGGCCGAAGTTTGGCCGGACGTCCTTCAGTTTGCCACCTATTGTGTGAATCTTTGACGAATCGTTTTATTTTATTTTATTTTTATTTTATTTTTTTTTTTTAGCTAAAAGATATAAAAAGATGAAGCGTTCCCCGTTAGGGATTATAATGTTCATCTCACGTAGCACAAGAAAAAAAAAAAAAAAACATTTTTCTTTCTTTTTTTTTTACTCCCAAACACAAACCCATTCATCTTCATTAAGAAGCCAATTTACAGGGTGGATCGGGCTTTTGCGTAAAAAAAAAAAAAAAACAAATATTTTTCATCCCCATGGCTTGTACATTAAAGCCTATTTCCGACAGCAGAATAATAAGCAGATAGAACGGCAAAGAGGGTTTCCCCATTTTTATAAACTCTTTTGGACTCAATCAAATTCGTATGAAAAAACAAAACCTGCGAATAACTTGGAAGCATGATGCAATTTATAACTATCAAAATCCAACAAGGTAAATAATTAATCAAATAAAAGTTGAAATGCGACAATTATAGTAACTTGGTCCAAGTGCAAAAGTTACGGGAATCGAGGGGGGGGGGGGGGGGGAA